>PVHT021183560.1:3723744-3780595 GCA_004024745.2 Catagonus wagneri | reverse complement strand
GGAGCTGTGGCCACTGGCCTGCGCCGCAGCCACAGCAACGCAGGATCTGAGCCGCGTCTGCAACCTACACCACAGCTCACGGCAACGCCGGATCGTTAACCCACTGAGCAAGGGCAGGGATCGAACCCGCAACCTCATGGTTCCTAGTCGGATTCGTTAACCACTGCGCCACGACGGGAACTCCTGAAATCAAGGATTCAGATGCAAAATGTATATAGAATTTTAAAGAGGGTTTTACTTTTAAAACTTTATCTAGTTACACTGGCTCCACATTCACTCTTTTTCAAAAATAGACCTGAAACTGTCCACAGATGCAAAGGAAAACTGAAAAAAGTCAATCATCTGAGTAAGAAACAGCCCCAAAATGGATTTACTCAACAATTCCACAAAAAGATTTTTACCTTAACAGTGTCCAGAAATATCACAAGTCCTGATTTTATTTTGCTTATTTGAATATAAAGACTTCACATGGTTACATGGCTTTAGATTATATTCCCTAAGATTTATTCTTTTAACTCAAAAACAAACATTCAATTTTTTTTAAAGAAAAGAAAGTATGTTCCAGCACACATGACCAAACATGTATTTCATCATGGGGAATTTTCATTTTTCATTATATTACATTTTAAATTAGAACCATGTTCCTACGCAATCAATAATCATGTATTGGGTCTGGATACCGAGATGACAAAGACCTGGTCCCTGCCCTCAGTCTGGCAGGAAAAGGCAGATCTGTGAATAATTAAAGGCGATCGAATGGCCTAGTACCATTGATAACATAAAGTATGATTAGCACATCAACCAATTGAACCTTTTTTTCAGGAAAACAATAGGGTGAGAACCAAATTCGTGGCATGTTGCCATTGTCCTGGGTATGCTTTTAGAATTCAGAACTTTTAGGCACCAAAGTGTCGTTTTTACTGTGAACTCTTTTACAAGATTTTTTGTTGTTGTTGTCAGAATCTCACTCATTTTTCTCTTACTTTTGCTGTTTTCTTTTGCCTGTAGTTGGCTAACTAGTCAGAATTATCCAGAGAAATAGAATCAAATAGAATGGATGGATTAGACAGGTAGATGATAGATAGATAGATAGATAGACAGACAGACAGACAGACAGACAGACAGAGACAGGAAGAAGAATGAGGAGGAGGAGAAGGAGGAAGAAAAAGAGACAATATAAGGAATGAGTCTTACTATTGTGAGAGCTGGCAAGTCTGAAATCTGTAGGGTAGACTGACAATCTGGAAATTGAGTTAATATTGCAGTCTTAAATCCAAAATTTGCAAGGTGGGACTGCAAGCAGGAAACTCAGATAGAGTATGTTGCAGCTTTGGAGCAGAATTGCTTCTTCTTGCTTCTTCTTTGGGAAACCTCAGTCCTTGCTCCTAATGCCTTCAACTGATTGGATGCGGCCCACCCACACTGTGGAGCTTTACTCAGAGTCTACAGATTGCAAATGTTCATCACATCTAGCAAATATCTTCACAGTAACATCCAGAATGTTTTTTGACCAGACAGCTGAGCACCATAGCCTGGCCAAACTGATCCAAAAAAAATCATTCATCCCAGGAACACATGGTACCTTCACTCTGATTGTATTTTGCCATACAGTTATTAGATATTCAAGTTTGAAGCTTCAGATTCTGCAAAACATTTTAACTATATTTTACTGATTATACACATTTTAAATTCTGTAAGAAGGGTATGTCTAAAAAATACCATCATTTTTGCATGGAAGCATCCAGTAATTTAATACAGTACTTGCAGTGCTATAATTTTTTAATAGGCAATCTGGACAAAGAGAAAATGATTTCCTTTTTTTTTTTTTTTTTGTCTTTTTGCCTTTTATGAAGAGCTGCACCCGTGGCATATGGAGGTTCCCAGGCTAGGGGTCTAACAGGAGCTGTAGCTGCCGGCCTTCGCCACAGCCACAGCAACGCGGGATCTGAGCCGCGTCTGCAACCTACACCACAGCTCGCGGCAACGCCGGATCCTTAACCCACTGAGCAAGGCCAGGGGTCGAACCCGCAACCTCATGGTTCTTAGTCGGATTCGTTAACCACTGAGCCACGAAGGGAACTCTGTGAAAATGATTTCTTTTCATTGACACAAAGAACAAATTATTGTAAAAGACACCATGGTCCAGCCTGCAAAGGGCCTTGACTCTTGTTCTCTTAACTTCACTTTCCATACCATCTATTTCAGCTCTTATACATTCTCTCTTAGGCTTTTGTGTGGTTTATTTTTCATATGTCTGAGTCCTGCCTTCAGATGACTATGCCCACAATAGTAGCTGCATGCTGGGAGCTATGAGAAGTCACGAGATAAGCATGACTTAGCTTTTCAAAGCATTAATTTAATTCAGCAATTTGTATGGAGCAGGACTGGATTAAATAATTTAACTGAAAAGCAAGTTGAATATTTATCTTTGTAATGCAGTATATAGTTTATTCATAAGACTGGAGTATTTTGAGCTTGGGCCTGGTCCTTTGTGTTATATTCTCAGATCACTAGGATTTGGGGTGAGGCTAAGAGGAATATATTCATTTCTCTTCTGTTTTTTCGTGGAAAATTTTGAGAAGCACTATTCAAGGATGATTTTTATTGAGGTCAAATACTTGTGTTAGGTTAAAACTCGATTGGGGAATGAACTCTGCCCTCCTCTGTCCCCTACCCAAATACCTACTCACCCCCAAACTCGGCCAGTCTTCTCACAACTATGCACTTATCTCATGTGAGACTGTTCCAAACCATAGCAACTCAGAACATTCTGGTCTCTGCTTTGGGAAAATAATCCAAAGTAACCTCACGAAAGAAGGCACCTGGCATAGTGGCTGGACCACAAAAATTGCTCAGTAGATCTCTAACTCAAGGCTCTCCTGTGCATTGGGTGAGTCTGCTGGATAAGAACTGAATAATGTTAACCAACTTGCACTTACCTGAAAGACACACTCAACCAACTTGATGAACTCTGAGGTTATTAACTGACTTTTAGCATTCTCATCATGTACTATTGAGTTCTATTTATAGATGGCACAATCAAATCCTTCCCTGGGTTTGTAACTAAAATTTGAGAAGGTGCCAGGGTATTAAGAGGCTATGAGCCATGCACCAGGTTTGTCACATCCAGAAATCTGCTCCTTTTGTTTAGGTCAGAATTGAGTCAACTTGTGGGTGGTTAGAGAACACTCAAGGAGAAAGTGGTGTGGCTAATTTGAGAGAATTATCTAAGACTTAGGAGTTACACATATTTAAATTTAGGCTTTATGGGAATAGAAGGCGGTTTCGTTTCCTTCTGACGAAATTTTTATTTAATGGTACTAGATAACAATATTGAGTGGCAGATAAGATTACACCACTTACAGGAGGAGTTTTAAAGCTAAAGAAACATTCAGAGAAACAAAGCTAAGGAAGCACAATCATAAATAAGCAGACCCAAACAAAACCAAACAGAAGCAAAAATATTCTGTGCTTTATACTCACAATCGGAATTAGGACAGTGTTTCCATGCCTTATATTGCTGTAGGCAGAATATTTTTTGTGTGCTTGTCCTGGACACTTGTGCCAACATATTCCTGTTTTTTGCTGGCATAAAGAGGAGTCACTGTTCCTCCAGTTGTGCATGCAGTTTTGTGTGAAAAAAAAGAGACTATTTTCTTTTTTTTCTTTTCTTTTTTTCTTTTTTAGGGCTACACCTGCAGCATATGGAGGTTCCCAGGCTAGGGGTCGAATCAGAGCACAGCTGCCAGCCTATACCACAGCCACAGCAACGTGGGATCCGAGCCGCGTTTGCAACCTACACCTCAGCTCACGGCAATGCCAGATCCTTAACCCACTGAGTGAGGCCAGGGTTTGAACCCACTACCTCATGGTTCCTAGTCGGATTCATTTCCGCTGCACCACAACGGAAACTCCAGAAGTGACTATTGATTATGCACAGAGTAATACCATGATAACCATATTGTGGACCTGGTTATTTTAGGCATCAAAATAATAGCATTCAGTGACCACATTGCCACTCTGTAGACACAATGTTGTCACCTTTTACATTTTGGTTTCACAAATTGAACAAACAGCACCTCTGTTCTTCTAAGTAGGTGTACAATACTCATTCCATTGTGCCCTAGGGTAGATACAGATAAATCTGTCAGCTCCTCGTCAGCAGGAAAGACAAAGCCTAGCAAAGGAGGACACAGGCAGAAAAACCAACTTTGCTGCAAAATTGAAGGAAGCTTGACATTGGAAGTAATACTTGTGCGTACTTGAAAGTAGAAAGGTATTTTTGAAGTAGAAAGGTATTTCTGCCTGATCTACGAAGAGGCTAACATGTTTGGCAAAATGTGACAGGTTCATTGTGCCTGGAGTGTAAGGTTCTTGGTGTGAGGATGCAGGCAGTGTGGTGATACGTGGGATGTAGATGTGACTGTGACCTAGGTGGTAGCTGACATGGAAGGGATGTTTATAGGGTTTACCCTTCTTCCCCAAATCACTTGCTACTCTGGTTCTAGGACTGAACTAGTCCCCCGTTACCTGTGACTGATTCTGGGAAAGGAGGAGGATATAATAGAAAATGCGGAGAACAGAGAAGAGATAGAAGCAGCTAATTCATGATGTTTTTCTACCTTACAGAGGACTCCTTGATTCCCATGCCTGGTAGTCTTTTCCAAGAAACAGAACTCTTTCTAACACAAATTACTTAATAATTACCTATCAGAGCTCTGTTTTCTTCTGAAGTTGTCCATTCTCCCTGCTTTATTGTCCTAAACTCTATGGATAATAACCTGCTGTCACTCTGTTCATGGAGTAGATGGTCGGCGTATATTTTCACACCTGAATGGAGCGTCTGGGGTGGTATTAGGAATCCGCCTGTAAAGATTCAGTTCTTCAATATACCAAGGGGTAATCAGAGAGCCTGGGAGAGGCGTCATGGCTGTGGAAAGAGCATCAGGCTCCAAGTCAGAATCTTCGGTCTTACTGTCATTATGCATTCATTTTTATTTGACCGTAAGTGGTTCTTCATTGTCAATTTCTTCATCTTAAAGTAAAAAAAAAAATTCCCATTATCCATTTATTCAGTCCTTCAACACTTAATAGTGTATATATATGTGTATATATATAGTGTATAAATACAGTATAAATATGTGTATGTATATATACATATATATATTCACTCTTCCAATGGTTCTGCTTTCATAATCAAACTCTGAAAACCAACCTCTGAGGTGTCATAAGATTTAGATTTATACTGAGAGTTGACCTTATATACTGGGCCACACAGCTGGTGCTGGAGCCTGAAGCTGCAAGGCCAGGTGGATGTGAAGTGAAGGGGAACAAGGGATCACCAGCAAAGATCGGCTGGAAGCCACCAGGATGAAATGGAGCCTATGTCCACCTCTCACAGCCTTTGAGCGTCCAACAAGATCATGAGGTGACCAGCTTGGGAAGCTGCCGCCCTCCCTCGTGTAACACAGGAGCCACAGACACTGAAGGAGGAGACCCAGCAGGAACCGCAGGCTCATCTGGTGCTCTGTGCCAACAACATGAGCCAACAGATCGGTGACAACCTGTGAAATCCCCCACGGTGCCTCATGCCCTACGCAGACCTTCTAGTGCAAAGAGAATGCGGCTCTTGGTGTACTTCTGTCTTACAAATGTCATCCATAGTATCTCCCATGGCCCAGGCCCACCTGGAACTATGAAGGAAATTAATTCTGGAACACGGAGTCCCAGGTTAGCTAAAGTGATACCATCCAAATCTACCACCTCTGACACTGTGATTCAGAATATAAAAAAATAAATGATTGAAACATAGTTCCTATCTCTAGATAGCTAACTGTACAGTGGGAGAGAGTCTTTATTCACTCTGCTATGCATGATAATAGAACTATTATAATAGAACATAAGCACCAAGTAAGAGTAATTAATACACATGAACAAGCGCTGGAAGTGTTAACCTTTTAATGGTTTTTCAAAGTCTCATTTTGGCAATTTGACATTGAATTATCTCTTATTTTAAAAATGTAAACTGGAAAATAAATTTGTTCCAAAGATTTTAATGAATGTGTATTCCATGAGATCCTCTTGGCTTTATCTTATTTCACGTGAGAAGCTGGTGGTGCTGAATGGATAGCGACCAAATCTCTACATGAACCAAGATCTTTTTGTTCATATAATTATTCCTGCTTATTGAAAAGATCAACCTTTTTTTCACAGAGATGGTGTTGGTCTTGCTTAAGTAGTACTCACCCCTCTTTTAAACTGAGGAAAAATAAAGCAGAGATACATTAAGAAATTCCTTGACCAGCCACAAACTTCCCTGATCATTAATCATAAAGAGAAAAGCACTGAAGACAGGAAATAGCCCTAAAATACTATGCCAACACTCTGCTCTGAAAACTGCATGTTTATCATCACTATCATGTCTACATGTTCTCTAATTATTTCTTTACTAACATGTGTTTGACTAACTCTTTCTTCCACTTCCATTTCTCTTCCTTTGATGCTGTCTAGTAGAGTAGCTTTGGTACATTTCAAAGAGTTCCTGTTTTCTCTGTCACAAGGGTAGTGTCACAATGGATAGGTGGGCTCCTTTATTCTTTGACAAGTTCACGTCCACCTATTGAAAGCTCTGTTACCAAAATCATAAAAAGAAGATATTTCTGCCAGATCTTCATGAGAATATATGGAGAAATTTATGAGATGTTTAACCTACAGAGGAACATTTGGCATTTCACAGCAGAAATAATATTTTCAGTTTACTCATTGATTTTTATTTAACAAATACGGGGTGCTAACTATATACCGTGCATCATTTAAGTGTTTTACAAGTATTAATCCTTTCACCCCCCACGAGGAACTTCTTTTTACAAATAAGAAAACAGGGGCACAGGAAGTTCCTGTCGTGGCTCAGCAGTAATGAACCTGATTAGTAGTATCCATGAGGATGTGGGTTCAATCCCTGGCCTTGCTCACTGGCTCTGGGACCCGGCATTGCTGTGAGCTGTGGTGTCAGTTACAGACACGGCTCAGATCCTGAGTGACTGTGGCTGTGGCGAAGGCTGGCAACTGCAGCTCCGATTTGACCTCTGGCCTGGGAATTTACGTATGCCACAGATGGGACCCTGTAAAGCAAAAAAAAAAAAATTTAAAACATTTTAAAAAAGATAACGGGCGCAGAGAAGCCATGAAATGTTCCCAAGGTCACACAGCTAGTAAAATGGCATAGCTGATTTTGGAGTGGGCAGCCTTTCTATATGTGTTTCAAACACATTGTTTGCCTTTTTCACTGCTTATCTGTGCCCTCTAAAGAACCTCAGTTCTCCATAAATTCATGTCCGTGTGATTATTAGGAAAGTTAAATTATAGATACATCTAACATTCAAGAAACCTTTGTACACACTCACAGTGAAAGCTTGAGAAATTATTCAGGTACTGAAATGATAAAATAGAATCAAACCCTACCCCTTGAATCCTGGTCTCTGCTCTCTGATTATTAGTTTCTTTGAAATATTCTATTTTACATGCCAAGCATTAAATTGTTCTTTCTCCATCAAAGGCATTTAAAGAATAAAAAAACAAGCAAATCAGAAATACAAAAGGAGATATCTGTATTCTAACAGGCAGAACCTCGGCTGCACCAGCACAAGGATTTGCCATTTTCCTCAAAAGTTAATAAACAGAAACAGAATTTTAATACCATAAATCAATAAGGATTTCACTTCATTGAGCAAGCAGAACATTCAATCTAAGGAAAGTAATAATTCATTGATGAGGGGAAATACCATCATTCTTTATGGTCCTAATGACATAAAGTCTGTTGACTTTAACACCTAATGAAGTCTGTTGACTTTAACACCAAATACTGAACTATTACCAAACAAGCCAGTTGTTTGAGGGGAAAATATACATAAAAGTAGAGCCTTGAAAGATTTCTTAGCTTAGAGTATAAAGTCTCTCTCTAATTAATCCAATAAAAATAGACCCCTTTCTTTTTGCCAGTGAATATTCACTTCATTAGTTAGAAGTTACTGCTGTTGATAGGCTAATACCTACGATGATTGTCTTCATGGAGAAAATAGAAGCAGTCTTCGTTTTCACTCTGGCATTAGAATTAACTAAATGATAAGAAGTCCCCTATGTTAACCATTTATGGCATAGCAAATCTTGTGTTTCATTGGTTTGGCCATGTATTACAAATGAAGTCATGCTTATATTTTTGAAAGAGTCTCAGACAAAGCCAGTGATCAGCATAATAAAATTGTATTTTTAATAGTAAAATATTTACAGTATTCTCTAAGAGAAAGCAAACTATACTTTCAGAGTAAGAAAACAGCTAACATTACGTTTTTACTATTCAAAAATAATTGCATCCAAATAATAATAATAATAATAATTCCATATGCTGCACATGCAGCCCTCAATAATAATAATAATAATAATAACAATATTTTTCCTTTTAGGGCTGCACGTGCAGCATATGGAAGTTCACAGGCTAGGGGTTAAATTGGAGCTGCAGCTACTGGCCTATGCCACAGCCATGCAACTCAAGATCCAAGCCGTGTCTGTGACCTACACTACACTCCCGGCAACACCAGATCCTTAACCCATTAAGCAGGGTCAGGACTCAAACTTGCATCCTCATGGTTCTTAGTCGGGTTTGTTACCCCTGAGCCACAATAGGAACTCCCAACTAATTATTTATTAATCCTTTTCCAGGATTCATCATAAGACTGTCTCTTGAAGAAAAAGGATGTTTATTTTTAAGGTGAAAAAAAAAATCTATTGGATAAAATTTGCCAGTTGCCCTCCCCTTAAGACCATTCGTGCCTTTAGCTTAAAGATCACAGAATTCCTGAAACTTCCAATAAACTTTTAAGCTGTGCTTGGCATTTCCTTTTGTGTAGTTTCAGCTTTTAAACTAAAGACCAGGTCATTCATTCATTCATGTATTTTTGTTTCTTGTTTTGTTCATTTTTACTCTTTTTTTTTTATTTGACTCCTCATGAAAATAACAGCAGTGTTTGTGGTAGCACTTCAAAGCTTAGAAAACTCTTTTACAGCAGTGATCACATTTTATCTTCAGAAAAACTCTGTGAGATCGGTGAGAGTGACAGTGGTAGGAGAGTGGTATATTCTCACTCTAGCGATAGAAATACTAAGGATCAGGTCAGTTGAGTCATTCGTGGCAGACAAGGGCTTCGACTCTGGATCCGTTTATCTTTCACCTACTGTGTAACTCTTCCAGATCCTTCTTGTCCTTTTCCTTCTCTGCAGGAGAGAAATCCTAGCAGGTGACTTCTCAGCATATGACGGCTTGCGTTGTACAACTGGACTGACCTGGGTTTTAATCTAGACTCTGCCCCTTACGCCCTATGGGATTTAGGCTAGAGGGTCTCTAGGGGCCCAGCCCTAGTAGCATCAGAATCATCTGAGAACTCATAAAAAAAAAAATGCAAATTCCCAGGCTCCAGACCTACTGAATCAGCCACTCCGGGGATAGAGTCCAGCACGTCTAACAAACGCTCAGGTGATTCTGATGCACATTAAAGTTTAGAAACCCGTGGATTATATAGGCCAAGGCACTTCACCCATAGAACTTCTGTTTCTCTTTCAGTTGGGTCCGCCATATCTGTGATACAGAGCTCTTACGAGTTTGGGGCAATGACTGAACAGCTAAGAGACAACAGACAGGCACTTCAGAAATGTTGATATTTCTAGGGGATTGAAGTTATTACAAGGATTGATGTTAACTCGTTCAATGAATTTGGTCCTCTGTGACATCCAAGGTGAAGTGGTCACCGTTCTTAGATGCAGCATTAGTTGTAAACCTTGAAGAGAGAACTCTCTAACTTAAGGGTAACTAGATGGCCCTCTTTGACTATATTCGAAGTAGTTAGTGGTTGCCATTGAAAAGAAATCAAATGAAGTAAAAAACTTGTCCCTTTTTTTCCCCCCCTTACCAGGAACTTTAATAAAAAGCCAAGGAGGGGGCATGACCTCTGTCTTTGTCACCAGCTTTTTATTTGTTGTTTTCTTATATGGGATTCTGGCAATTGTGTCAATAATAGCTTTGCCCAATGACGAATTTTAGTTCCATGTATTAAATTACTGAAATTTTATATGTCTTAATGTGGCTCAGTAATTTAAATATCTTCAGTTGTAAAAAAAAACTCTAATAAATTCAATGTAAAAACTCAATGAAGAAATATCTCAGTCTTGTGTCCACGAGAACGTCTGAAAGTTGGTCTTCTGTAATATAGAGTACAGAGATAGGAACAAGCAAATCAAGTCGGTTTCTCCCTCTGATTCCTGACTGGTCTCTTCTTGGACTTAGAAAAGTAGAGCACATTTGTTAAGGATCAGCCATGTGCCAGGCACCATGCTGTAAGTTTGAGATCACTCTATCCTTATTTATTTGGCTCTTTTAGGGGGTGGGATGGGGTGGGTGGTCTTCTGTAACAAGAATTGGAGAGTTTAAGCCACCTTAGTGGGCCATGTAACTTCTGGTTTTTATTTTTTATTAAAAATTAAAAAAAAATTTTTAATCAAATTAAGAACCTTGCACAACTTGTACACGAATTTTTACCACCAGGAACAGAACACGTGCCTTAACTATGCTTGCTTTCATTCTACTCTTGTTTGCCCAGATTCCTGAAGTCTGAAGAGAAACAAGCACCTAAGGCCATGTTTTTAGTTGTTTATTTGTTCCAGTAATTCCCAAAGGTGAGATTCTTGACTTGGAGGAGACAGTGGCGGGGGCAGGGTCAGCTTATTTTACTAAAGTATAAAACTGCAGGGTTTCCTTAACTGTGGTAGTCTATAATCAGAGGGCACACTAATAAACAAACTTAGTTCACTAGGAAGAAGGGAAAATATTTAGCTATAAACTAGACTTAACGACCACGTGTAACATTTTTCAGAAGGTTACCATATCTCTATTTACCAAATCTCTACGTGGATTAAAAAAAATTAAAAGCTAGTTACTGCAGTATTTACAGAGAACACACAGCTCCAACTTAGAATCTCCAGTTACACCATGCTGAAGATAAAGGCAGAATATGATATTCTCACACTCCATAATCCTATCAATAACTGCTGCCATTACTCTAGTTCTAGTCCTGAAGTTTTGGGGCTTTAAGCAAAGAGACCGAAGCGGGGAGCCGGTGATGTCCACCTCTGTCCGGCCTCAGCGGTTTCTTTGCATGGCAAGAGAGCTGTTCAATCATTTGCTCAAGCACCTTTTTTTTTTTAAGGCCCCACCTTGGATTTAATCACTTACTTATCTTCCTGCCAAAGTATTTATGCTGGTAAACAGGGCGACTCAATCTAGGCAGAACCTGCTGTTTCTGCTTCTGTCCGAAGGGCCAAGGGTAGAAAGGCTGTGATTTTATAACTGAATGGGGTAATTGTTCTCAGTTTTTTATTTTTCCCTTGAAAGAGAATTCTACAGGCTTGAAAGCTCTAAGATAAGGGTGAAAGTCTACCCCAAAACACTATGTGCCTTCTCACCAGCCTTTAGCTGGTAGAAAACAGATCATCTTTGTTACACTTTGGCTGGATAAAACTAACATATTATACAGGTAATTGAGGTCAGTGGAAACCCTTGGAGTTTATTTTTCCCAGATACTTTTTTTTTTCTCTGCCGAACTATGGACCCAGTTCAGGCACATAGTACTACTTACAGTGTTGAATTCATTGGATGCTTTTAACATACTCATACACTGAAGACCCTTAAAATCCCAGAGTTGTCATTTTGAGGGATCAAATTCTATATTCTTTATTCAATAATCTATGGTTTATCTACCTAAGAGACCAGGAGTGTATAAAGTACTGCAGATTTTTGCTAAATTTGTTAAGCAGAGAATCTGAAAGGTGGAAGTGTCATCCATTTTGTTTGCTGGATGGCCAGAAATGTAACCAAAAATCTTTTTCAGAATATGTTTTAGGAAGATGTATGGCTATGGAAAAAAAGATTCAAAGTCCTTAGGCAAGTAAAAACTTTGCCATTTGGGGACCAACTTCTTGTTTTAGTCTTCTCTGCCACCACTTCTCTTTCCCACTTTGCAAAAGTGCTGTGTTCTTTCCTGCATCTCAAGAATATAAGTCTTCTCCCACTTAACTCACCCATCTCAGCAAGTGCGAGCCAAATCCACCTTTTAAGAGGACGCTTTTCCAGCTGAAAGAAACTAATAAGGGGTGCACCTTCATTCATTCATTCGTGGTTTCTATTTCCTCTTCTACCCAAAGAGGGGCGAGTTGATCCCTTAAATGGGGTGAGTGGGAGGCAGATTAGATGGGAGAAACTTCTAAAAGGTGTAAAATTAGCTTTCCAGTGCAAGTATGGGTGTGTGTTAGTTTCCCGAGGCCGTGGTAACTGGGTGGCTTAAAACAACAGGGTTTTGTTCTCTCACAGTTCCAGAAGCTGGAAGTCTGGAATCAAGGCTGCTCTCCTTCCAAAACTCAGAGTGCTTCCACCTACCTCTGCTTTTGTTCCCACGCTCTCAGATGGGTGGACCCCAGCTGGGTGCTTCCTTTGCCTTTTCCCACTCCCTTCAACCGAAGGAGACCAGGTTTGGCAAAGCAGAGCAGGAACTTTATTTGTTGATGAAGGACTGCCAACGGGAGAGCTCATGCCCTAAAGACACTTTCTCCCCAAAGGGAGGAAAGTGGGGCACGTTTAAGGGGTAAGGAGCAGGTGCATCATCTGAAATGGGGGGAAAGGGTGGAGACTCCCACCGAGAGCCGTGCAGGCGCAGTGCCTCAGATTCCATTGGCCATGGCATGAATTGTGCCTCGCAAGGTACAAGTTCCCTGTTTGGGCGAGATCTGAGCGCGATGTCAAAGGAAAGGCAACTTGGGGACACTTCTAGGTTTCCTCCGCACAGTCTCTGCTCTTGCAGTTAGGCTGGAACTGGTTCAGGGCAGTAGACTGTCACATTTCCTTTGAGGTTCAGCTGGAAAACGCCTGTGCCAAACATCAGGTGTTTTGGAATTAGAATGGGGATAGGTTTAAGCAGAGATCTTTCAATTATGTATGGGTAAAACCTCCATCTTCACAGGACTTCTCCGTCTGTATCCCATGTTCTCTTAAGGCCACCAGTCATCCTGGATTAGGGCCCACCCTCATGAAATTTTAGCTTGATTATGTCTGCCAAAACCACATTTCCAAATAAGTTCGCATTCATAGGTATCAGAGGCTAGGACTTCAAAATGTCTTTGTGGGAGGACACAATTCAGCCCATAACAGATGGTGATGGCAGAGAAACGAGAGACGTCATACTATCTTCAGAAGAGAATAGAGAAACACAGTGAAATGAGTTTTCTTAACTCTTTCTATTATTGTGCTTGTGGTTTATGTTGGCCATTCTGGAATGATAATACTAGATGGAAGCATTTATTTTCCTACTTACTGTTTTGAATCTTTCATGCCTTTGGAGAGGTATGGCCTGACTGTTCTTTTGTAATTTACCATGACTACTGTAATTCGATTAGTGGTCAGGAAGCAGGTAACCTTAACGCTGTTAATAAACAAAATGGAAGAACGTTATTTCACAAAAAGGAAAGGCCCAATTAAAAAAGTGAAAAATAGGAGGAGCAATTAACTGTGGACTGAGGAAAGGTGAAGGACGTGAAGTGTTCTCAGAAGTAGTTATCCTATAAAGATGGAGAAAAATAGGGGTTTGAGTATTGACGCAATAACTCATGACTCAGATTTTCTTCCATAACTTCTCTTGTGCCAGACAGCCATGGGTTCTGAAGCTTCCTCTATATTTTCCAGACTTCCTAGCCTAAAGAGAAATAACAATAGTAACATTTGCATTTACTTAAGACTTTGGAAAAAATCAAAGTGAAAATAAAGGTAACCTTCAAAAAGCGTCTGCAGGGAACAACTGACTCAGCTGTGTTGGCCAAAGCTGTCTTTTGGTCCTTATTTTCATAGCAGGGGTAGCAAAATATTCAAGCAATATTTCAAGGTGAGATGGAAAGCTGAGAACATCAAATGAATCTATCTATGAAAGAAAATAACCGGGTGCTGAAAATGTTATAGTTTGGTCAGTATGGCATTTGTGAATTTGAGAAATTTGCAGAAGTTGAAAGACCTTGAGCAGCTAACAGTTACTCTAAGTGTGTCTGGTATACACAGACATCATCTAGATTAAAAGAATTGGGCTGGCAAAATACTTAAATTACCACACCCAGCCATACTATACTTTATCAGCCAATGTAGTGATGAGTGAGAGAAATATAGCCAGCAGAAAAGGCACGGACAGTGCGAAAATACAGTTTGCCTTACTTTTTGTGACTAAAACATATTTGAATTGGTCGCTTTGATGCTTTGACTAGGCAGAATGTATTATCTATTACCACCCCCTCCCCGTTTAAAATAAGACTTGACTGTTAGAGGAGTCGTATTTGGAAGTAAATGCAAAGTGGGCAGGCTGTCATGTTTTCAAGAACACGATGCCTCCAGCTCATTATAATCTGTGAGTCCTAAGAGATGGCAGCAACTGTTGTCTCCAAGATCCTATACTGCAAAGCCATGCACTTTCTCCACAGAAAACTGTTATAGTTTAAGCATCTGTTATAATAGTTTTCATTAAAATCAGACTCCACTATAATTAAGTCAGTCCAGGTTTAATATATTGGCAAATAGATAATTAGATTTCTAAGAAAGCTAAGCTGCCTTGAAAAAAAAAAAGTGATTAAATGCATTTTTTTTAACTCATGTAATAGGGGAGTCTGAGTAATTTCTTTCAAGGGGGTTTATTCACAAATGATTCAGTTTAAAGCATTGTGTGGAGGTTATAGCTTTGAGAAGCGTATTTGTGTAAAGCAGCTGTCCCACTTTTCGTTAACTACTGTATTGTACTCTTTATCTTGAGAGGGTGAATATACAAACAGTGGCCAAGGTCATATATGACAGTACAACACGGACCCACAGTCTCTTTAGCAAATAGCCATGGAAGACAGTATTTTATAGTAGTGGGCACCAAATGGTCAGGAATCAGTCTTTGACTTCTAGTGTCCCTATTTTTTCCCTGCTTCTAACTCGGAACCAACCAAAGAAAGCGAAATACGCTTCCCGAACACAGAAGATGCCTGCTTCTCGTTAATCTGATTCCAGTTTCTCACGCCGATGGCCTTGGGTCTGACCACACCCAAAGCCTTCCTTTTATAAAACAAGCAAACAAAAACTGTAATGGTTTACCTTCATCCACCTCCCTTTGAGTCCCTGCCAAACACACAAATTGTGGCTGCTCCCCTTGCTGTAGCAAACTCTGAGTGATAGTCCCTGCTTGTTCTCATTTGGATGGTCTTTATTTCTGCAATAGTTATTATAAATTCTACCTAGAAACCTTTAAATGGCATGATGAGGCCTGGCCAAGTTTAGAAAATCATTTAGGGCCACTGGACATTCAGTGCAGTGCCAATAATTTTGAAAGCCAGGCAGATTGTTAGAGCTGGTTCAAACGTAGGTCAAGATTTCTTTGACCTGGTTCAGACCTATGATAATTTGGCATTTGTAGTGTTCAGCCCTCTTTCTAGGTCAGTGCAGCAAAGTTCTTAACTGCCTGTGTCTCCTGCGCACAGTCTGGTTGGGGTGGTTGTTTTCTTTGTGAAAGGACTTCGTCTGTGATTAGTTCAAATTGGCTCTATTTCTGTGAGAAGGTCTATTTTGTTTTATTAACTGAGGAGTATGGGCTTTTTGATTTTAGAATCAGAAATTTTCAACTCTAATCCTATCAATTACTTTTATTCACACAGGACTTTGGAAGAATCTATCCCTATGTTTGTCTTATTTAAAAATTGGTAGTGATATTAGTACCTGTCTTATAGGTCGCTTAAGAATTAAAACAGGGAGTGTCTGTCACGACTCAGTGTTATTGAACCCAACTGGTATCCATGAGGACGCAGGTTCAGACCCTGGCCCTGCTCAGTGGCTTAAGGATCCAGCATTGCCGTGAGCTACGGTGTAGATCGCTGCTGTGACTTGGACCTGGCATTGCTGTGGCTGTGGTGTAGGCCAACAGCTACAGCTACAGCTCCACTTCAGCCCCTAGCCTGGGAACTTCCATATGCTGCAGGTGTGGTCCTAAAAAGGCAAAAAGGAAAAAGAAGAATTAAAACAGATAAAACTGTTACCCAAGTCCTAATATGTAGTATGTGTGTGTCCAATAAGTAATGCTTATGATTATCACATCGA
The DNA here is from genome assembly GCA_004024745.2 of Catagonus wagneri. Lineage (NCBI taxonomy): Eukaryota > Metazoa > Chordata > Mammalia > Artiodactyla > Tayassuidae > Catagonus > Catagonus wagneri. The sequence continues at coordinate 3,764,391 of PVHT021183560.1, read as the reverse complement.
AATAATGGCTCCTAGTTCCACATGAACAGTCCTTTTGGGGGGTGGGGGCGCACCTGTGGCATATGGAAGTTCCCAGGCTAGGGGTGGAATCGGGGCTGCAGCTGCCAGGCACAGCCACAACAGCGCAGTATCCGAGCTGCATCTGTGACATACACCGCAGCTTGTGCCAATACTGGATCCTAACCCACTAAGTGAGGCCAGAGATTGAACCCGCATCCTCATGGATACTAGTCGGGTTCTTAACCTACTGAGCCACAACAGAAATTCCTCAATAGTCCTTTTTTATCTGATGTGAAAACGCAGAACATGTAAAGCAAAGATTTCCTGGTTATTTGTTGTTTTTTCAGAGTGTATTAGGTATCCAGTAAGTGCTGCTATAAGACAACATCTGTATTACGTCATATGGAGAATAAAAGTGATTGTCTTCATAATGCAGTTGCTATGCGCCTTCTGCTATACTGAAAACCAAGCCTCTGGGAACTGGGGGCATTTGGGATTAGGCAAGGGAGAATATGTTTTGACCTCCGCATTCTCAATGGCCTCTACAGGTTGAGCAGGTTGTAGCTAGTAACTTGCTTAAAGTTTTTTGGTGTAAACTGTACTTTTTAGAGTATAGGCAAATCTGCATTGGAAATGTATAACTCCTTGGAGTTCCCTTTGTGACTCAGCAATTTAAGAACCCGACTAGGATCCATGAGGATGCAGGTTCGATCCCTGACCTCGCTCAGTGGGTTAAGGATCCGGCGTTGCTGTGGCTGTGGTGTAGGCCAGCAGCTACAGCTCCGATTCCACGCTTAGCCTTGGAACCTCCATGTGCCACAGGCGTGGCTCTAAAAAGAAAAATAAGGAAAGAACATGTGTAACTGCAGAGGTGCAGTAAGACTCATACATAACCAGCCAGCTGAAGAAGGGAGCCTGTTCTTTGTTTTCTTTTACATCCTGTTACAGTCAAAGAAAGTGTCCGACACGGCAAAATGCTCATCCTGCAGACGTGACGTGTGCATGTTCAATTTCTGAATCCAACAAAGGAAAAATTCCAGGGCATTTTATGTGCGTTTTTCTTAATATGATCACAGGGTCAGAATTAGCCTTTTAATCCCAAACGAGACATGACCTCACTGGGGTTTGTTCCCTGACTCAATTTCAGAGTTCCACACGAGGACATCGTCAGCTGCACTGCTTGTATGCTCCTGTCCCCTTGCTGCTGTCGGGGACTTGTTTGAGGGCGGGGGTGGGGGTGCTTCAGCAAATGTTTTTGGAACAAGTATTTGTGGGAAGTTCACTGTTTTTTGTCATAAAGGCCATTTAGTGGTCAATCTGGAAACCAAGAATGGAATGAGTTACCTTGTTAAAATTCTTAAATCAAAAAGTGTTTGTTTTCCTTGGTGAGTCTCAGTAAAAACTAGAGGGACAGGTCATCGTAGGGAAGTGGGAGAAGCCAGAGGAGCACCTGGACCACGTTTGCTAAATACACGCATTCGGTTAGATTCTCGAGGAAATGTGCCTAAGTTTTTCAACTTCTCTACAGTGACTGTTTCAGATGCTTTCCATTCCCTTTAAATCTCTAATCCGGGTCCTTTACCCACCATACCCATACTCTTATTTAACCAGGAAATAAAACCAGCAGCTTCTTGCCATCCAACCTGTAGAGTCGATTGCGCTGTTCCCGGGTGGCTGTGGGGTGAGAACACTGAACCCTAACCGCATGATGTAGGTCCCAGAACTTGTCTCTTTGGAGAAATAATTTAGCAAAGAGACTGCGGGTAGTGAGGCAAATAAGTGTTTATTAAGAGAGAAGATGCATGTGGAGAAAGCACGGGGGGGTGGGCAGGGAGAGGGAGAGACAGACAGACAGACAGATAGAAGGAGCAAGAGAAGAAAGAGAAACGTGCTTGGAGGTGATTTAAATCCCTTGTATGGGGGCAGTCCTTCCGGGCTTCCTCCGGCCAGTCGTCTGGCTTTGTCTGGCCCTGAGCCTGCATTTGGCCCGACTCAGGGAGCTCCCCTGTGTGCGCAATCTTGAGCCAGGGTGGGTTCTCCCGCCAGGGTTTCCGGGAAGCTAACAGGATGTACTGTGGTCTGATGCCCCTCCTTTCTCTGACCACTGAGGAACCTTTCTGCAAGTGTGTGGTACCAGAGGTCACCTTGACCCCAAGGATGAGAAACAGGCGATCTCTATCTTTCATCCAGGCAGGACGCAGCTCCTCCTCGCTCCTGCCGTGAGCTTTATCTGGACATTACCTGTCCGCAGAGAACAGAGCATGTCGCTCAGCCTGGGACCCATCCATCCCCTGCTTCGCAGCCATTCCCTTCTTTCCGTGGACTCATCCTTGTCCCTTCCCCTTGGTTTCCTTCACTAGGCATCTCTTTTCTCTTTTCCCCTGCCTCCCTGATGGGTGTATGATTCTCCAAGTATCTCTTGAACCTCCTCCCTTTGCTTTATTCCCCTGGGTTATACAAGATCTTCCCCACCGCCCTCCCTGTCTGCGGTCTGGCCAGTCCTTCTCACTGTCACTGCCAGGGTGCATCCTCTTAAATGCTAATCAGATTGCCTTACTCCCCTGATCAGAGCCTTTTAGTCCTGCCTTAGAATAACTGAAATGCTTTATAAAGCCTGATTTACCAGATACTTCTCACCACCGTGGCTCTATCTCATGCCCCATCCTAGATCCCACCGTCAAGCCAAATAAACATTTTAATTTTTCTTGCTAACGCCTAGTCAGTGCTAACATAGTTTGTCTCAATCTCTTGCATTCACTGTAATTAGAATGAGGGTGTAAACTACCCCTTTGGGGAAAAATGACTCACAAGGAGCTACTGCAGAATGGACTCACTCACTAAAGATCAGTCGTGAACCTTAAAGAAAGTAGGAGCCTGTCCAAGAGTGAAAAGGGCTGCACACGAAAATAAATGAATTCAATAGTAGAATGTTAGGTTGATATTTATAGTTTCTTTAATGCATAATAAGAACTTCATAAATGCTTACTGAATTATACGGAAATATTTAAAACTTTAAATCATTTTTTGTATTATCCCTCTTAACAAGTCATTAGTTTTAAATCCAATTTTTTTCATTCCATTAAAAAAATGTCAACTTTATTTAGGATTTAGTGGTATATTATAATTGTTTAGTGATTTATATGTGTGTGTATATATATATACATACATGTATACATATATATGTAATTTAATACATATCAGCCTTGCCCAATTTTATTTCCAGTACAGACACTAAAGATCAATTTTTTCCTGACCCAAATATTAGAAGCTAGAAGCTTCAGTGACTTTGTCTTTCTCTACCTCCCTCCCCTATTCACAGTAGTCGTGAAGTTGAATTTTGATGGAATTGGATCTTTGAAGTGGAATTTTGAGAGGAATCTGGGCTGGTCACCCCAATAATTGTAAATTAAGATACATCACATTTTAAAAGAGAATCAGAGAAGAATAATCAGGACCTTGAGCAAATCCTAAAACGAGGACGACCTAAAACACGGATGAAGACCCAGTGCCGCCCTGGGACAGACTGGCATCAGGGCCCAGGAGCCACCTGTGCACCCCGTTGCTAACTCCCCGTTCTGATGTATCACATCAGTGACTTGAAATCTGCCAGCGCTGGAGTATATACCGCAGACATTGGCAAACTCTCCAGTCAGTCCCTTTTTTACCCCTTCAGAGAGCCCATTATTAAAATTTGCTAGCACACAATTGCTTGTGAATAAGCCAGTCATCCCAGCAGTCCTGGTTGATACCTGCTGTCTTGGTGACTCATCATCTTGGCTTTTGTCCCAACCCTTTTCACTCTCAAAAGTGACAAGTTAAATAACTACTGTGCATATAAGGAACACAGGAGGTTTTGGAGGGTTTTCACTGGAAGAAGTGAAGACTGACTTGAAAGGTAAGAAGTAACTATGAGATTCTTATCTTTTTATTTCCTTTTTTTTTATTTTTTTAGGGCTGTACCCACAGCATATGGAGGTTCCCAGGCTAGGGGTCAAATCGGAGTTGTGGCCACCGGCCTGCACCACAGCTGCAGCAGTGGCAGATCTGAGATACATCTGTGACCCATACACCACAGCTCACAGCAACACCAGACCCATAACCCACCGAGCAAGGCCGGGGAACGAACCTGCGCCCTCATGGGTACTAGTCACATTCATTTCTGCTGAGCCACAGGAACTCCAGATTCTTTTTTTTTTTTTTTTTGGTCTCAAGAACTGGCTGTTGGAAGTAGGACAAGCCTTGCAGAAGGACAGGAAAGTCTTATGAAAGCTATGGGAGACAACCAGCTGGAGAAATAATTTATTCAAACTCAGAAAAAGAAAATTAACCCAACATAACTCTTATTATGCCTCATTGTTCAACTTTAAAATTGGATAATTATCACTAATCTGAGAGGAAGTCCATGCTAACCAATTTACCACTGAATGATTTCTGAGTCTGAATTTTGAAATTTACTAGGATAATTTCCTTCACTTCAGCACAGTTGGGACAAAGAGAGGAAGATAAGTTAGTAAGTTTCCAATCACGTAGGAACACAGGTAGCTGGAGAGACCATCGTAAGTAGAAGCATAGGGACGTCCTGTTTTACAATGTGAACCTCAGATGCTTCCTCTGTAGCCTGTGGTCCCCCGGCAAAGAGAAACCAGGAAGACCCCAGGCCTGCAGAAATGACTCCTGTGAAGTTTGTTTGGGTCTATTCAAAGGCTTCCTTTCAGCAGGGTCTGAGGTTACATCACACAACTTAGAATTTTCCCTTAGGTATGGAAAATTATGTTAAAATACAGTTTTATCCATTAACTATTGTGGACATCGTACCACATCAAAGTATAACTTTTTCCTCTATTTCAAATTATTCTGCTGAATTAGTTTATCTTATGGATTATCCTAAGAATGATTGTATGGTTTCTCTCTGTGATCAATGCCTTTCATTGACACACTTTTAAGCTTCCCGAACACTTCTCTGCCCCTTCCTTCAGCCATGTGAGTTCCTCCAATACTTTCTATTTTTATTTGGTTTTTCATCACCCCAGAATCTTGACTTTTACCCACCAGCCCTTATGCCTGTCTCTTCATCTTCTCCCATCAAACTGTTACTTAACAACATTAGCATGGCAAATATTTCCTGGTACTTCTATAAGTGCTTTACAAATGTTCATTTATTTAATTCTGCTGATAGCTAAACAGAACAGGTATTTTTATCTTCTTGCTTTTACAGATGCAGGTATTAAGACACTATCTGCCTAAATAAAGTAGCAAGAGTCAGGATTCCAAATAGCAGTATTACCCATCTCAGATCTTAAAACCCCTTTTTTTTTTCTTTCCCCTTTTTTTTCTTCTTACGACTGCACCTGCAGCATATGGAAGTTCCTAGGCTAGGAGTCTAATCGGAGCTGCAGCCGCTGGCCTACACTACAGCCAGTGCAACATGGGATCCAAGCTGTGTCTGCAACCTACACCACAGCTTACGGCAACACTAGGCCTCCGACCCACTGAGCGAGGCCAGGGATGGAACCCGCATCCTCATGGTTACCAGTTGAGTTCATTATCACTGAGCCACCACAGGAACTCTCTAGACACAGTTGTTGATCCAATAATAATATTCCATCCTCTCCCCATGATGTTGTAATGAGACCAAACAGGACACCTTTCTGCAAGTCTCCCAAAATACTTACTTCAATAGAAATGACACATGAGTAATTATAGAACATTTACTTAATTAAAAAATTAGTAACTTGGCAACACCTTCTGTGACAAATTGTACATCCCTCATATTAAAACAAAACAAAAAACTCTCTCTCTGAAAAATAGACCCGTCTTGACTCCATATGCCTTCTCATCCATCTCCGCATTTTTCTACACCATGTGTCGGCAGAACTCCCTACAAATGGGATGCATATCACTTCTGCTTCTTCTCACCCTGTTCCTGATTATTCCTGATTTGATCAGGCATTTGTCTTCAAAACTCTATGTGATATCTTTCATCAAAGCCACCAGTGATGTGGCACGGCCACATCCGAAGGTCAGTTCTTAGACCTCATCTTGACCCATCATTAGTCTCTGACACAGGGGAACACTCCCTTTCTCTCGACATGTTTTCTTTACTTCATACCACATCTCATGGTTTTCTGTCTACTTCAAGCAATTCTCCTTTTCAGGCTTTCTTGTCGAATCTCCTTTATCTTCCCACCTCTGACTGGGCTTCCCCAGAGCTTAGCCATTGGAGCCTTTATCTTTGCTAACTAGCCTCACTTCTCGTGTGATCTCCTCTGTGTTCATGGTTTTGAGTTCTTTATAGGTACTGGTGACTGCCCATCTTATGCCTGCATTCTGGACCTCTCCCCTCACCTCCAGAATAGTAGATATCATCCGCCTGACATCCTCATTGGGTTGTCAGAGAGCATATCCAATTATACCATAAAGCCTCAACCACTGAGTCCCCCATTTTAAAATTTCTTCTCTCCTAATTTCATTATTGGTACCAGCATTCATTCAATTTCTTGTAAATGTCCGCATTTGCATGACCAGTTCATTCCAAATTATAAGGCTTCCCAATAAGTGAAAAATGGACGTTGAGTAAGAAACTTACTCTCTCCCATATCCCAAACTTAGAACAAACAAAAACCAGAAACTAAAACCAGCTTCTCAGGGGAAAAAAAAAATTTTAACTCTGTCCTTGAAACCACTGCTGGGGTCATCAGTGGTCTCCTGGGGAAACACACGTCCTTGGAGCCCAGATGAAAGGACGTTGGGCAAGAAGCTGTTTGCCTTGGGTGTAAGATTACATAGTCAGACAGGGCGTGTGCTTGCATAGAAAAGTCTTTACAGTGGCATTCTGGAGCATCTACCCAAGGAAGACACACGTGGGAGAAGTTGAACAAATCCTCAAGGTGTTAGTAAGAAAAGTCCCAGCCTTCTGGGACACTGGGAAGCCAAAGGGCAGCTTTTGGCTATTTTTGTGGTTTGCAGAGATCCTCATTGAAGTAATTCAAAAGGACAGAGAGATGGATGGGCAGGCAGGAAGGATATTTCTTCTTGATTCTTGTTTTCTGGAAGCCACCATTGGCAGGACCTTCTACTACGTGTAGGCATGGGAACAAGTTAAAGAAAGTGTTGATTCACTAGAGTGAAGCCGAGAAAGCAGTGGCCTTTGTGTGTGGTGAATGTGTCCGGAAAGGCAAAGAGGCACGAGATGCTCCCGTGGGCTTTCTCATCTCCATGGCGGTAGGTGCTGAGAGCTTCCGAGAGAGCACGGAGGAGCAGAGAGCAGGGTCCCCAGAGGTCTGGCTGCGGTGCTCTTATAAGATGAAAAGGACTAGGGGGTCTGAGCTGAACTTCATTGCCTGGAACTAAGGTAAGACCATTTTGTGGGTTACAGAGTGACCCAAGCCTGAACTGTTTGCTCTCCTGCTCTCTTTGAGTTCATATCTTTCTGTGTGCACGTCTGCTGAGAGGCACCTTTCTGTAGCCTCCTTTGGCTCCTCAGTCATGCCTGACTGCTGTACGGTCTGTGGCTGGGAATAGCCTTTCTTTCCTTCGTGTAATCTCTGGGGAGAGCTGAATGAAGCAGATTAAGAATGCAAGTGCCGTTTATAGATCAGTTAAGGGAAATAACATTCAGAGAGAGACTTAAAAGCACGATGACTTAGCCGGCTGAACGGTACTTGCTCACGTGGGCCACTGTGGAAAAGGATGAGTCTTTAATTTCCTGTGGAAACAATCGTTCATCAAACCATCTTTTTGTGTTTCTTCGTCATTCTTCCACTGTTCCAAGTGTCAACAAAGTGGCATTGAGGATTTGAAACTGTGTGATAAAATATGCTGTCACTGGCTTATAATTAATCACATCTTGGCAACTAAAAATACAGACAGAAATACTCATTCAAGACTCACTAGGAAAAAAACTGCTAAAAGGTAGCTTCGACAAATAGTAAGTTCTTTAAGCATGAAAGGTATAAAATTGGGCTTCCTAACTTTGTTTTTCTTCTACTCATTGCTCTCTTTTGATTTGTAATCTGGACTGTTGCCATGGAGTAAATAACATCTGCTAACACTCCATGGCTTCAGATTTCCATTTCTCTGGTGAAAGGATCAGAAGCTGAGATAATGCAATGTGTCTACCTGGAAATTCCGAGACACCTTAGAGGCATGACCGTGGGTTTAACCACAAATGTGTCTTACTTATAAAACTCTTTAAGCTTTTTTTTTTTAAAAGCCCTTCCTCTTCCTTCTTTAATTTCCAAAGAGCCTAGAAATCATTCTGAGAATTCAGAGGGAACTGGTGGCAATATTCCCAGAAGTTCTGAAAGTCCGTAATCCTGAAAGTAGGGTTCAAATGAGCTGCGTATGACCAGCGTGACCTTCCCAATCACTTAACCTCCCTCTGCCTCCTTTTCAAAAGCCTTTAATAATCTCCCTCTCTCTTAGATGTCACATAATCTCATTTGATAGGCTACCGGGTACCCAGTGAGCACAAACTAAATGGAGACACTTATTATCAGCTCCCTTCTGGAGAGGAGGGAAACGCTGATCCAGGCAGTGATAGTGGATTAATAGCTAAGCTTAAAGGACTCTCTCAAATGGCTCGACTCCAAGGAACATACATCTCGTTCTTAGGTTTGGGAAAATACAAGCCAGTCGAAATTTTGCCACCAGGAAGGAATACCCACGATATCAAAGGTGGTTCTGTCCATGAGGGCCAGCCTTGACCTGCTTCTGACGGGGTTCTGAGCAGCAGTCATCCACTCTCAGCTTGCAGGCATCCACATTCCAGCCTGCGGCCTCGCCTCTCTGATGAGCCCTGGCTCATCCGCGACGCAGCCGAGGTCAGGGAAGATATGCTGGGATGGGCTGGCGTGAAGGGTGATGAGGCTCAAGAAGAGAGTCGGGCCAGGGACATTCTTCTGTGTGCATGTAGTTTAATAAAGACGAGTCAGTCATTTGCCATTTTGATCTTTTTAAAAATCAAAGCATCTGCCTCCGTCATTGTCACTGTGGCTGCTTCAGATCAGCTACGGCAAAGTTCCTGTTTCATCTGGGTGAAAACGGCTGCCATTTGGGGGCTACCTGCTATGTTATAATGCCATCTGATTTAATGCTCAGAATTACCCTGTGAGGGGATGGGGATCAAAGAGGTAACATAACCCGTCTGAATCCACGTGGTAAGTGGCGGAGATGAGATTCTGACAGAAATCAGTCTGACTCCAAAAATTAAACCTAAATGGTTTAGGTAAAGGCACTGTTTTGTTTGCCTTGACATAGATAATACATATGGCTTAACAGGTTGTGGAAAGAACCCGATAAAGCCTTTAGGGACCCAGACCATCAGCACTTGAGTCTGGTTCTTCCGTGAGAGGAAGAACCAGACCTCGCAATGGGAGTCAAGCCTGACCTCGCAATGGGAGTCAAGCCCCCGGAGCAGAGCCTGACTGACCTAGAAGCGCTCCCTGCCTCTGGAAGCTTCCCTGTCAGCCGTTTTCCTGGGTTTTTCTTCAAAAAACTCCACCATCCAGACTGCTAGGTTTGTTTTTGTTGTTGTTGTTTTGTTTGTTTGTTTTTAATTTAGGACATGCACAGAAATACAAAATAAAGGTAAAAACAGAACAACTGAAATACAGTGTTGATGCAACAAACACAGGCTCACATAATTCCAAAACATGAGTCAGTATGAGCTTTCCCATTGGCATGAAACTATGGCTCATAATTATGAAAATCAGAAATTAGACCCAAGCATTTTTACTTTAATGAGAAGATGAGGTCTTTCTGACACTTGGGTTTTAATCCTCTGGGACAGTTCATCGCAGAAAAGGGGAGTGAATGCTTATTTACTAGTTAATGAAAAAATCACATAACATAAAAACCTTTAAATCTTTGTGTTAAAAGATGCCTTCTGAGTTACCTGTCCAACCTGTCAACACATTCTGGAAGTTCCTCTCTAGTCTTCAAGCTGGTCATCCAAATTCTGAGTCTATCGCGCCAGTCTTTACTAGAATACTAGAGATTCTGATAATAAAAACGTCCTCTTGATACAGCTGTCAAATCTCCTTGCCCATTAATTCTGAAGGTAAATCCTAGATCACCTCTGCAGTGTCACCCAGCAGGGTCCCTTTCTTTACTGCATGAACATAGACGTCCCACCTCGTATTCAGGTGTGAACTGCTTGGCCCAGGAAGATGTTTTCATTATCTCAGCACCTCTAGTTCAGGGTAAGGGACGAGAGCTGGTGCTCAGTAAGACTTGAACGTGTGAGTGTATTCTTTCCTGAGTAGTTCCTTCTCCTTCAGTTCTTTTCCCGCGTCTCCTGTGCCAGTTCTTCACTGTTACAGGGACCTCTTACAAACAGAATATCCAGAATTGAAACTGATGTTTCAGATATGGAATCTCTCCAATTAGATAAACTTTTATTACTTTCACTGGAAGTTCTGTGGGGATGAAAAAAAAATATTTTGGTTGAATCTTGGCCTTGATTTTATGGGAAAAAAATTTTTTGAGCTTATTTGCCACCCCTCCCCTTCTCACTGCTCCTCTTGGCTGGCCTTCTGAACTTGACATTGATCAGCTTTTCCTGTGACGGTCTGCCTAGATTTCCCTACTGGGAATCTTTCCAATCCCTAGGGCTTCGGGAGTTTGACCTCTCATGCACACCCCGCTGCTACTGGTTTTGAGATGCGTCAACCTGTAGAGCATTTATGTGGGTCCAAAACACACCTAAAGGGGCTCAGCCAGTATCTCCTTCCGTGAGTGCTGCTCTGAACCCGTGCCCCGGCCCCAGTGACTGGGTTTCCTCTGCTTTGTTGCTGAAGTCAGGTTCAGAGAACCACCTTCACCCTGATTCTGCTTCCAACAGCTTGTTTCCTCATTAAGGCTTAAAATGTTAGCTCTGCAGTGAGATAAATTTCTTGGACTCCTTTTTCCAACCAGCATTTACTATCTGGGCCACCTCGGATAAATCTACCAAACAAGTTAAATTTTAATTCTTCGTGCTTAAACTAGAGAGGGTGTGGATACCTGGTTCTCAGGTTTGGGGGGGGGGGGGAATTACACACATTCCTGGATGTAAAGTGCCTGGCACTTAAGGAGGGTTTCCTTTCAGGCTGATTGTGTATAACCCTTATCCTCCCTCAGGCTGGAGCCCGGACCGGCATCCCAGCTCTCCGCAAAGGGCTCAGTTACTTTTGGCCACATGTCTTCAACACGCTCGCTGGCCTGCTTGCCTAAGCTCCTGCTGCCCACACTCACCTGTCACTTTTTGATGGGTTGTTTTTCCTTCCCACTCCATTTTACTGTTTTTCATACTTTAGGGCTAAAGCTAGCCTGGTGGAATTTTCAGAGATGGAAAGATTTGTGGTGGCCTTTATCTTTCCAGACTATTAAAACATAAACAAACAACATCAATAAAAAATGTATACGTTGCTTTGCCTAAAAACAAAAACAAATTAAAAACAAAATGAAAAAGAGAGAAAAAAGCCTCCCCAGCTCTGTGCGTCCCCTCCCTGCTTAGCCCTTGGCCTCTCCCTGCGTGACCGAAAGCCCTGTCATTCTTTCTCCCTGTGCTGTCCTCTAGCAACTCAACTGAATTCCTGTCCTCGCACCATCACAGATGGACCTGTGCCCGGGCCCAACACGCGCCCCGCGCCACTGGGCAATCCTAAAGCCTTGGCCTTTGACCTTAAGGCGTCTAGCCGTTCTATTGCGTGTCAGAGTTGGTGGCATGACTCTCTTCTCCCTCAGTCCCTGCTCCCAGCCGCCGGCTTGCTCCTCTCAGCTCCCCAGGCCCACGGGCCTCAGAGCAGGAACCTGCGAACGCGAGAAGCCGTATCCCGGCTGCGCCGTCCGCTTCAGCAAGGCTCTCCACGGCCGAGGGGCTCCGACTAGGGCGGTCTCCCAGGTCCCCCCAGAGCAGAAGGCACCCCCCCACACCTAAAACGGTTCTAGGCTGTGATGACCCCAAGCCCATCTGTCTTTTCTGAGATGGGCGGTCAGCTGGAGACACGAGAACCACAGCTTCGAGGTTGTTGAACTCAAAGGCCGTGAGACAGGAGGTGCGGCGGGCGGCGCGGACGCACGGGGCAGCCGCGAGGGCGGCCGGGCGGCGGAGCCGGGGAAGGCGGCCCCGGGAGGAAGGCCGCGCGGCGCCCGGACCGAATAGCGTCGGAGAGCTGTGGGTGAGAAGGGCCGCTGAGCCTGGGTGGCTGAGGAAGAAGAATGCCGCGTCCCCGGCGACCAGCCACCGAGGGGACCTGGCTCTCGGTGAGCTGACTTTGTACCGGAAGCATGTTTGGGGTGGGCCCCTTCTCCAGCCCTGAGAACTGTCTAGCCCTGGGCGGGGCAGTTTCTCTCCAGCTAGAATAATCTTTGGTTTGTTTTAAGTAATCTTTGGTGTGTTTTAGTTTTCATTTTAGGATGTGAAAACATAACTGACAGAAAATTTAAAGTAGTATGAAAACAGTATGAGAAAAAGTGTATCTATGCACATATACATATATACACACACACATATATGCATATATATACATATACACACATATATATATATGAATATGGCTGGGTCACTTTGCTGTATGGCAGAAATTGGCACAGCGTTGTAAATCAACCACACCTTAATTTTTAAAAAAGTATTTACAGTGCGTAGGTATCCTTTATCTACAGTTTAACCTGACAAACAGACCCTCCTTTGTCACTAAGAAACAGTAAAATGAACCTCTCTTTATGAGCTGCCACTGACATAAAGTAATTTTAGTCTGGGGTCCCTCTTCCCTACCCCCACTCTTTCTGTGTCTAGTAATCACCATTATTATATGAGATGGGCATATTTCTGGTCACGTGGTGTGAAGAAATTCCCAGGCCAGGGACCAAACCCATGCCATAATGGGGACGAGCCACAGCAGTGACAATGCCAGATCCTTAACCACTAGGCCACCAGGAAACTCCCTCTGATCACGTTTTAAGTGTCCTCAGGAGAGCAAGGCAGTGTTCTGTGTACCTCAGTGTAAAAGGCCTTTGCTTAGTACCAGTGACTCAGACAACCTAGAGCATGTGTGGAAGGGGGTTGGAATGTTGATTCTCTGGTTCACAGGCCTGGAATCAGACTCTCTCTCTCTGTCTCACATACACACGCGCGGGCGCGCGCACACACACACACACACACACACACACACCCCTCTTCTTCAGCACTGAGTCTTTATGATGTGGACTAACCCTCCGTAAGAGTCAAGCTTCTGGCTGCAGAAAGAAATAATGCCGCAGTGAGTCTGTGTTCTTTGGATCCGAGCAGAAGGAAGCTTTATCCTTGCCGCTTTCCTCAGGATATTCTGTGACATCATCCACACTGGATTGTTTTTCCCTTTGTGTTCAGACACTTTGGCTTAATTCCAAAGGGCATCTGAGGGCAACAGAGCTTCCCTCCGACTCAGCCACGGGCCGTGTAATCTCGTGAAGGCTGACCTTCGTCTCCTCCCCGTAAGAGGCACCACCCGGTTAGCCCTCAGTGATAGCATTACCCCCCATCCCACCCCACCCCAGGTCTGGGCTTCCTCCACCTTCTTTCCTTGCTGACCCTCTTTAGACTCTTAATGGTTCCGTCAGGTGGTTTTGCTGCTTGACAGTCCCTGGTGCTTGTGTGGACTGCCGTGCAAATCAGGGGCTGATTTTATCAGTACAGTGGGTGGACATCTCAGGGAAGCTGGAAAACAGCCACAGATGCTGAAATACTTTCCCACGACCCACGTGTTTAGAGTTCCAGGAACTGCATACAAGCTCCTTAATTCTAGAAAACCTGTTTCAAACCTTAGATACAAAAGCCTAGGGCATGTCATTCACCTTTATGTGCCCTCTAGAATATAGTTATAGAGACCTGGGTTTGCAACCCTAGTTCTTTCACTTTCTACTTCTGTGGTCCATAGTGAACGATTTCATTTCTTTAAGCCTTAGTCTGTGCATTGGCAAAGCAAAAAAAGATGTGATAAACATTCCAGCCATGTTAGAATTAGAGGAAAGTGACACGGAACTGAGGCCCTGGGAGAAGAGATCCAGCCGGACAGAGGGGCAAATGTCACTGGCAGTGGAAGCTGGGAGCACACAGAGCAGCCTTGAGTAGCATCACGAGTTGCCTGTGGGCTGGAGCTTCTGGGCCGCATCACTCTGAACTCCTTTCAACATCTTGGCCGTCACTTTTTAGACGGCTGAGATTTTGATTAGCACTATTCTAGTGAACTGATGGTAAAATCTTGGGGAAAGGGGCTGGGGGAATACGCCCACAGATGGATAAGGTCACAAATCCTAACATGTCACTTCCATATAAGAGTGTTATTTGATTCAGATGGCAAGGATGAGGGCTGTGCAGGGGAGAAGAAGTGGAGAACAGCTTTACTTGATGGCACTGGGATGGCTATCGTGTTTCCACGCCAAGGCAACCTTGGGGCCAAGAAGCAAAGGGACGCTCTTGGTTGGGATGCTGGAGAGGGATTTTCACCAGATTTTAATGCCATTTAGCCAAATACAAATGACTAATAGGACAAATATTCCCTCGTCCTATTGTGTCCCCTCTCTTGAATGTCTGTGGATGTGGAAGCTGGCATGGGTGGATTCACAAGAAGTTGAACATCTGTCTTGGAGGACTGACTTGTAATTTTTTTTCAGTGAGGGCATCCAGTCTATCTTTCTATAGGAAAGTTGCATGAGATTTGGGACTTCAGCTTGTCGATGATATTTGCATTTCTCAGTGGAAAAGCCAATACTCTCGCCCTAAACTCTGTGAATGGAAAAAGCTGTTTTAATTCGTAGCATATTCTTTCCGTTAAGATTTTAAGCTTCTGCAGTACTGCCAGGACTCATCAACTGAATGAATTTTTCATAAATGTTATCTGCCTCACATGGGTGCAAAGTGGCATAGTGATAAAGTTGAAGCTAAAAGTTATTTTATTACCAGAGAAAACATTCTTCTCCATCCCCTCCTCCAGTCAGCCTCAAATCAGGGAGGCCCATGCTGGCTACAGTTATAATTGTTATGAAGGATTTTTAATAAAATCAGTAGCGGAAAAATTGTTGAATTTTCAAACTTTATTGGAGCTCTTTCTCCATATCTCTATGCTGTGTGCATTCTTGGCTAAGAATGAATTTTGATTTGGATGTGGGAAATCGATTTGTTCAAGCCAAACACCTCTCAAATTTCCCTAGGCAGATTATCTGCTGGATGAATTAGCCCAAGGAATTAAAAATAAAAATTCCTAAACTGCCTTTTTGCTCAACTACCCAGACTATTCCCCTTGATTACATCCTGCCTGTCTGATAGCTTGAATTCAGGGAACACAAAATCATGTTAATAGCCAGCAATGTACAGAAGTGGGACATTCTTTTCATAGCCTGTGATTTATCCCAAGCCAAATGCAAATGGATTTCTCCACACTTTCTTCTGGCTTACGTATGCCACCATCCTCCTTTGTCAGCCTAGAAAATCAAGAATTAGCCACAAAAGCAGAATGCTGGGGAAGCACATCTGTGCCTTAAATGCTAGGAAAGGTCTCAACCCTAACCACCTTTCTTTGGACGCATAACATTATGCCGCTTTGATATTACTTTACCAGAGAAGGCTCCAGTCCCAGCTGCCTCTCTTCATTGGCGGTGTGAGGTCTGCTTGGCAAGATTGAGCAGTTCAAGGGCAGCGGCCGCCCCCATAATCCTCAGGAACCAGGCCCTACAATGATTCACATATAGTTAAGTGTTGACTGTGCTAAAGAATCCATAGAGGCTGTTTCCATGATCTTTTTCAGCTCATGAAGGGCATTGGGATATTAAGAAACATTGAGCTACATGGTAGCATCTCTCCCAGGGCAGGTCTAAACATCTTACCATGATATTTAGGGGAAAGAGCCCCCATCTTCCTCAAACTCAACTCCTATTGTTCATCCCAATGAATAGTCCAGCCTAAGAAATGCTGAGAACTTAAGGGAAGTATTGCTAGCTTGGGTCACCTCTGTTAGTATAGGCATTCTTACATAACGAAATCAAACCTTCCAACTTATGTAGAGTGATTTGATCTTCTAGAGCCCTACCATGGAAACTGAAGGACAACCAGTGGAGAAAGTAGAGAAAACGAAGCGCATGGAAATTCAAGAGTCTCTCAAACACACTAACTTCTACTAGCCACATTATCTGCAGTTTAATTGGCAATGCTTTTTTGCCAAGTGCCCTTGAAAAGGCTCAGATTAATAGAAAGCTAATCTCATGTGATGGGCAACACACTGCTTAAGGTATGGTCTCAGTAGGCTGTCTATTCAGAACTTCCTAGGGAAATTATTTGTCTTGTATTTTAAGGCCTTCTCTATTTATCTGCATCCACAAGGGAAAACCAGAATTGAGATAATAGCCAATAACAGCTGCTTTATTTATCTCCCCAATAAAGATGCCCTGGGTTTTCACTTTGACAGCTGAAAACAGAAACTCAATCATTTAAAGGTCAAAGAAAGAGTGGACACTATCCAAATGTACAAGCAAATCACATCTGTGAGGTTGATGATACCCAGAAGATTGAATACACTAATAAATAGACTCTCTTTAATTGCCAAAATGGACAGTTTTCAGGCAGTTCTCACATAACGGGAAAATAACAGCACAGAGGTAGGACTTGGTTTTCTGTTGAAAGACCATAAATACCAAGCATCGAGAAGGTCAAACATGATGGCACGAACACGTTCCACAAAATTCATTTGTTTTGGAATGAACAGTTAAGTTCAACCAAAGCAGCTCTCCAACCAAACGACATGGGAGCTATTCAAGGTCAGTCGTAGGTCACCTGGCATGTAGAAAGCCAAGTGGGGGACTAGTACGAAACAAGTTCTATCCTACTTAGTGATACCCGTGG
Source organism: Catagonus wagneri (assembly GCA_004024745.2). Classification (NCBI taxonomy): domain Eukaryota; kingdom Metazoa; phylum Chordata; class Mammalia; order Artiodactyla; family Tayassuidae; genus Catagonus; species Catagonus wagneri. The sequence continues at coordinate 3,747,536 of PVHT021183560.1, read as the reverse complement.
TTCTTCCAAGCAGTGCCATCCTGGCCGGGGGAGTGGGCGGTGGAACCCAAAGATCTTCAATATCGCATCTCCCTTAGGGTCCCAGAAGCCGACTGCTGGTGGACTGCACTTTAAGAACATTCACTCCTAGTATACCGCTCGTAAGGGCATCTCAGTCAGGTTTTAGAGTTCATGAATATGAATTATTAAGAACTGGCTAGGGACAGGTATTTAGGCAAATCTACCTCATAAATATCTAAATGTCTTCCTCAAATTCATCCATTTCAAAAGACGATTTCCATGGTTCTTTAAAATACACATATATGTGTGTGTATATATACACACGTGCGTGCGCGCGCACACACACATAAAATCTATTTTTGGTCACTCCTGGGGCAAGTAATAGTCCCACAGGCCAGGGACCTAACCTGAGCTACAGCAACCCCATCCGCTTCAGGGACAAGGCTTAACCCACAAGAGAACAACAAAAGTCTATTAACATAGACCTTAAAGTGAAAAAGTTGGAAAGTAGCACAAATTTTAACGTTTTTTCCCCAAAGTTATTGAAAATATTAGGATTAAAGAAAGATTCTTAAAACAGACTTTGGTTTACCATGCCAAGCAGTGAAAGTATTAGCAGTTTCGTGTGTTTTGGAACGGGGACAGGGGCGGGGGGGGACTGCATTAGATGCCTGTTTCATCTAAACTCCACTTCCTGTATCCCTGATTGGTCGCTAGCGGCTTTCACGATTTCTCCAATTGGTCTCCAGTGGCCAAATCTGACCCAACTCCCTCTTCCCCCGCTTGCTTGTTTTAAATGAGATCTGGTTTTACTTAGATGAATTAAATGTCACTGTATTTGTTTCTGTGAATTGTTCCAGCAAAAATTACAGCATCAATGTCTGATTTTAAATGGCTCCAAGACTGTCTGCCTCTCTGGGCTATTTATAGTTGTCTTTTAAACACACTAATAAATGCTTTTAGATAGCTATAGCTTTGCTTTCCCTCTATGGAGCCTCAGAATTGGATAACTTCAAAGTACCAGATGAAAATACCTGTTTTTTTCTCTTTTTTTGCAAAATTAATGCATATTCATTGCAAAATTATAGAAAATGTAAATAAACAAATAGAAAAAGGGAAAAAATAATCATACCAGAGAAGGGTACAATTCACCTTTTGTTTATATCATTCTTTTCTCTGTACTTAAGTATATGTGTTTTTTTGTTTTTTTTGCCTTTTGTCATTTTAGGGCCGCGCCCGCATCATGTGCAGGTTCCCAGGCTAGGGGTCTAATCGGAGCTGTAGCCACTGGCCTACGCCACAGCCACAGCAATGCAGGATCCGAGCCGCATCTGCGACCTACACCACAGTTCACTGGCAACACCGGATTGTTAACCCACTGAGCAAGGCCAGGGATCGAACCCGCAACCTCATGGTTCCTAGCTGGATTCATTAACCACTGTGCCATGACGGGAACTCCTTAAATATATTTAAACTTAAAAAGCTGTGTTGTACAAGCTGTTTTATAGTCCTTTTATTTTTTCCACTGAACAATGTGTTTTATATTTTTTGTCATTTTTCTGTGCCATCACTTTTAATATCTACATTAAAAGTAATGAGTAATGATATGATTCTACCATTACCTGTAAAACAATCCCACATTTATTAAATGACTAAGCCATAGCCAAAATATGCTACTACAAATAGCCCTACAAATTAGCCATGTTGCTATGCCCATTCATGATAGCTTCTTTAGGATAAATTGTCACCAGTGGAATTGCAGGATCAGAGGCTGTGCCAAATTTACACTCTTGTCACACGTAGCCAACTCACCTCCAGAAATAGTTCAAATTAAATATATATATAATATAATATAGTAGTATATCTTTGAAATGACAGTATAATAACATTCATTACTGTTAGGAGAACCACATTTCTAATAATTCAGTCCTCATTTTAACAAATTTTGTTAACACTTTTTAGTGCCAGGCACATTTTTTTTTCAACTCCAGATTTTCAAGAGAGTTCTACAGCATAGTTACCCATAGTTACTATACTGAAATCTTCAGTTCCAGGGAAGCTTCTAAGCAAAAGTAGTAAGACTTTTTTAAAACAGTATAAACTGGCAGGTAGGATGGGGGCAAAGGCAAGATAAATGGAAAAAATTGAGAGTTGGTATTTGGAGAGCCATCAGTATTGATGGTTTGACAGTTCTGGGAATGCTGATTCTCCTACTAGGACTGTAATCTCCTTGAGGATATTGTAATGTTCAGGTGGTATTATTCAGTTATTTATTAATTCATTCCTTCAGAGTATAATTAGTGAAAGCCACATGCCATAAATGGCTCTAGCTGCATAGGATATAGTGGTAAATAGGATAAGGGGAGCTTTTGCAAGGAAATTTACAAGTTATTCCATGGGGCAACGCAGCCGACAAATGAATCAGCTAATGGTAAGAATTTTAAACTAAATCATGTTAATGATACTAAACAGTAGTATGGGACAGAAAATAATAGTATGGGGACGAGTTTGATCCTCATCAGATGAGGCCTGTGCAAAGATGACCGTAAAGATAAGACATCAGTGACGATAAGAAGCCGTGCAGACTGAGAATGAGGTGCAATGGCCCTGGGGCAGGGACATCCTTGTGTGCTAGGGTGTGGCTTAGCAGACTTTTTCTATAAAGAGCCAGATGGTAAATATTTTCGGCTTTGTGGGTCTCTGTAGCAATTACTCAAGTATGCAGTGGTAATGTGACAGTAAGTAGCCACAGACAATGAATAAGCAATGGTCTGAATGTGTTTCAATAAAATTTATTTACAGAACCACCAGTGTGCCAGATTTGCCCCACAGGCTATAGTTTTCTATTCCCTGTATTAGTGAAAAAGGAAGATTCAGTGATGATAGACAGTGAGCAGTGAGAAGGAAAATACGAGGAGAGAATTTTCAGAGATGGGCAGAGGTCAAATATACGCAATATGTATACAATGCTGATTATGCAGATTACTCTAATTGCAGTCAGAAGACACTGGATGGTTTTAAGCAGAGGAGTGACATGTTTTGATTTCATTTTGAAAAAGAGTAGGGGAGTTCCCGTCATGGCTCACCAGAAATTAATCTGACTAGGGTCCATAAGGACGCAGGTTCGATCCCTGGCCTCGCTTAGTGGGTTAAGAATCTGGTGTGGCTGTGAGCTGTGGTGCAGGTTGAAGATGTGGCTCAGATCCCGCATTGCTGTGACTGTGGCGGAGGCTGGCGGCTACAGCTTCGATTTGACCCCTAGCCTGGGAGCCTCCATATGCTGCGGATATGGCCCTAAAAAGACGAAAGAAAAAAAAAAGAGTAGGTCCAAGTACAATAAGGGCAGAAAGAGAAGCTCTCTTAGGAAGCCGTTGCTGCAGGTTGAAGACCTGGTCGTTTGACTATGAGGAGAAGTGACTAGTTTTAAGATCTTCTTTGAAGATGAACGGGACTTGCTGCTAGTGTACATAATGAATGGGAGTGAAGAAGAGTGACAGGCCACCATGCTCGCAAATAACAGATATTTTTAATATGTAGAATGAATTTTAACCGAATTTTTTTCTGTTTCAAGAAACAAAAGGCATCCCTGGTAAACACAAGTAGAGGAAAATATTACTGAAAAGATATCAGGTCGTTTATAGAATCAAAAGAAGTACGAAGAGAGAGACCCTGATTTGTGCAAAATCAACAGGCAAAATGAAAATCTAATCCCTGGGACTGTCTCCCTAGATCTGCAATGTATGTCTTTCTCCGGGAGACTTAGATGTGCACTAGGACATCAGTGGCCTCTTGACTCTTTGAAGTTCCCTGGAATAATAGGATTCAGTGTTCTGTGTCACTTTGTTAAGAATCAAACTCTTATTTGTGAAGTTCTGATTGGCCACTCCAAGGTCAGGTGACCCTTCTCCAAGTGGTGAATTCTGATTGATCACTCTGAAGTCAGGTGACCCTGTTCCGGGTGCAGAGGGTAGAAAGGCTGTAGTGAGAAGTGGCAGAATACCCTACTGGTATCATCGTATTCCCAGGCACCATCATTTCTTGCCTGGTTATTGAAATGCTTTCCTAGTTTACCTCCCCATGTCTGCTTTTAAATTTCTCCAATCAATTTTCTGGGACAGCCAGTGTGACTTTTCTTGTTTTTTATTAAGGAACCCCTTATCCTGCTGTCGTGCTGTGCCCTTGGTTAAGATACTTCAGTTGCTTTCCCTGCTCTTGGAAGAAAGACCTGAATCTTTAATTCCGCCTAATAGGTCATGAATGCTCTGTCTCTCTCTTTCCAGTTTCAAATCTCCCCCATTCCCATCCCTCCCTTGAATTCAGTTCTTTGGAAGGCATGCCCTATTCATCTTTGAGCCAAAGATCCTTTGCATAATGCTATCCCTCTGTCTGGGAAACCCTTTCCCCTTTTTCTCTGTTTACCTGTACTCATCTTTCAGACATCCATCTCTCCTAAACTCCATAAGGACCCAGTATTAAAAGCTATTGCAAGAAATAGGAGACTTATTTATTCAAGTTAAGGGTTGAAGGAAGACTCTAAGGACAGCTTCCAAGGTGCTAGCCATTGTATGTAGTCTTTTTTATTATGTCAATCATTCCTTATGAAAACATTTTGAGATAAGTTGACTGTTGTCCTTATGTTTTAAATAAACACGATGTGGCTTAGAGGTATCTGTAAGACGCTGATGTCATACAGCTAAGAGGTAGTAAAGCCATAACCAGAATCCAAGTCTTTGGTCCACATACTCCTGTCTTTTAGCTGTGCTACTAGAGGATCTTACTGTAGAGCCTGGACTGTAGCCTACGGTAACAGCAGAAGGGCCATTTACATTTCAGAATAATCATACTGGATGAAAGTGACCAAGAGATGAGTTAGACGGCTGTTATAGAAACCAGATAAAACCAGGTTTTTAACTGATCAGGAAAGCTTGAGTTCAGTGATAAAATGCAGATGAGTTCCTGTAATGATAGATTCTTGTGCGAACCAGGCCTTAAAATTCTCTTAGAACAAAGGATGCAACAGCCAGATGACACCTGTAAACCTGAGAGCCTTAACAGCAAGAGTGACTGTGCCTCAAACAAACAAAACAGGGGAACAAGGCCTGAGCTGAGAGCATTTTTACCTAAGGCTGGAGGAGAATTCAAGAACATGCTCTCAGCTTGAGTGTTGGGTCCTGGACCAAACTGTCTCTGACTCCCTCCCATGTTGCCCCAGCCGTTCAATATCTTAGTACTTCATTTTGCTTTCTCTTTGGTATTTACTATATGCTATCATCTCATTTTATCATTCTCATGTTTATTGATGTCCCACTCTCAAATGCAAATTCGTCACTAATTCCTGACAGTGGGCAGGTCCAGCACACAGCAGAAGCTCAATTAAAAATAAATAAGTAATAATAATAACAACAACAAACAAGAATGAAACAGTCAGTAGTGAATTTTCCATCAGAGGATTTTCAAGACCACTGGGGAAGTACTTTCCTTACAAAACAAGGGGAAATTGCACTGTGGTCTTCTAAAGAGACACCAGGATTTCCTGATGTGCAGCCTCTGCTGGATCCAGATCCAACTCAAGGTAAACCCTAAGCAACGGGGGCTGGCATCCAACCACGACAGGGACGGGCAGGCTGATTTTTAAGATGCTAGCAAGAGAAACCCTCAGAGTCACCTTCAGAGAGCACGCACATACCATTCATGACAAAGAATAAATGCGGTAAGACCTTTTTGTGAATTTTTTTAACCTGTTAACTTCGCCAAGCTCGTCAGTCCTGTTTCCTTTAGGCTGGTTCCTCAGAGTAAATAGTGATAAAATTCTTAAACGGAGCTGGAAGTAGTATTATGTATATAGGAAAGAGAGAGAAAAAGAGAAGAGAGTGATGAGAACAAGGACTTGGGATTTTTTCATTTTGTAACAGTTGTGAAAGAGAAAAAAAAAATGACCCAGTCCCTGGGGTTTTAAGGAAGTGGTAACAGGACAGAGAAGTGGCTCAGGTGGCTTAATAGTAGGAAACAGTGGTGACATCTGTATGTATTAGGGAACCACACATCGGCTGCCCTGCAGTCATGCAGGTGGAAAGCCCTCTGAGAAAGTGAGAGTGCATGCTCTGAAGTTTTACCCTGAACTGAGTCCTCATGGGATTCAGATCCAGGCAATAATTGTTGCATAACTACACTGAGCCCAGCACAGGGAAAGATGGCTTCCCATTCCTGGTCTCATTCAAACCTCGTGATAACTTGGTAACGTAGGCGTCCCCACATCACGGACACTGAGGTTCAGAGCCACCCAGGGTGCGGAGGACACATCTGCAACTGGAGTCCGCTTCCCAATTCATGGTTTCTCCACACCACCAAAGAACATTTCATTTCAGACTATTTCTTAGTGATGAGGTTATTTGATTTTTAAACCAAAACAATTGGCTATTACAGTTCATATTTTTTTGGTATGATCTCGACATCCAGAAAATGGAGAAACGTAACCCTAGACTTCAGATCTCTTCTACTTCTTCATAAAGCCCAGCATGATCTGCAGTGAGACAGGCTTTACAGTTAGGTGACAGATATTACATAGAGGAAAACTGGGCTGGAAAGAGGCCCTCCAGATGAAGTTGCTAGTAATACTGTCATTCTCTGCTGCTTCCCATCATCTCCTCAGCCTCTCTTCCAGTCTGCTGGTATGATAGCCCCTTTCCTATTATGAAGTCCCTCTATTCCATAAACTGTCATAAAACTTTCTAAATTGGTTCGGAAGGAGAAACGGTAAGGTCATATCAGGGAAAAGGTAAAAGCCATGGTCCCTGAGAAGCTGGACCAGGGTTGGAGGGTAGGGCTGGGAGGGAGAAAAGAAAAGAGAGGGTACCAAAGCTATAGTTTAAGCCGTGACCTGCTCTGAGGGTGACAGCGACTGAGAAGGAAACACGAGAATACCGCAGATTTGTCAACAGAGGCGGCACTGTTAGATATTGGGGAGACATGGGGTGTTTGGAGGAGCACAAGCAGTGTCTGGCAGGTAGCGGCGGGTGAAGCAGGTTCCAGCGCTGAATGGTGAAGTCCGCCTAAGTGTGTCTGAATGTCTTACCAGCATTCCAGGCAAGATAAGGTTCAGGCTTAATTCCAAAGCAAGAAGTCGTGGGACAGGTTTGAGTAAAATAACTTGTTTGGGTTCTCTCCTAAGTTATTAGCACCCGTCTTTCTTTCCTCCTGGCCAACCAGAGTCCACCCTACATCCGCTCTGAGCACACCTTCCCTGCTTGCCCTTCCCGTAGCCCCCTCCCCCTCTGCAAAGCACAGACCTTCACCTGAGCCGACCTTCAAAGACAATGACCCGCCCGCAGAATTGAGGCCATCCTTTTTCTACTCTCTGCCCCATCGGCGCTCACGTTTCCACTACAATTTATCTCATCTGATAGTTGCCAGGAAAGTAACTTGATTACGGATGACTTCATGTAAGTCATTTACATGGTAACAAAGGTACCTGTCAATCTCCAATGTCACGGGCATTAATAAGTGTATTTTACCGAAGATAGATATTTTAGACCTTATGGGTGGAATATCTCAAATTATACAAAGATGATTACTATTACTATGAATATATTTATATTAAGCAGATGCTAGAGATGAGATCAGATTTTATGGTGAAAGTGACACAGGATTGTAAAGTCTTCGCCATGGTGTTGGGCCCTCAACGTGCTAAAGAAAAGCTTCAGTTTGAGGAACTGTCTATGGAGTAGTCTGCTTGTTACAGTTGAGAAGATATGGCAAAATGCCAGAGGAATTGCTTCAAAATTGGTGAGTCTGACGAAGGCACTTTTGTGCATTGAGAAAAGGAGACAAGTATGCAGGCCGCTCATTTGTTTTGTTGAAAATGTTCCCCGTCGTTGATCTAGTCCATATGAAATACACTCAATCCATCAAGACTTCTCTTTGAATTCATGCAGAGATCTAAAAATTAAAAAAAAAAGGTAAAAAAATCTGTCTTTGCAAATTGTCGTGAACTTGGCCTTCTCAGGAAGCTCCACCGTCCTCACTGTGTGCTGCTTTTTGCTCTTGCCCCGTGTGGAAAAGAGCTTCACGTCATGAAGAAATTGCACATAACAACAAAGGTCCTTTCTTACCTCTGTCACTCATTGCCAGGAAAAATAGTTTGAAACTGGTGTAGAAGGGGACCTTAGGTTTAGCATTTACTTTTGAACTTTATATCCTACAGTTTTGTGGTTTCAGGGATCACATGTCCATTTTTATTACCAAAAAGAATTTTGCTACCAATGAAATAAGACACCATCAGTTTCAGGAGAGCAAGGAACCCAACATGCAGAAAGAAGTACAGGAGATGCACAGGGTTACACTTAGAATGAGTAAGCAACGAGGTCTTACTCTGCAGCACAGGGAACTATATCCAGTCTCTTGGGAAAGAACATGACGGAAGATAATATGAGAAAAAGAATGTGTGTACACACACACACACACACACCCCTACACCTGGATCACTATGCTGTACAGCAGAAATTGAGACAACACACTAAAATCAACCATAATTTTAAAAAAGAAAAAAATACTTTTTCCTGATGGAGTCAATGGATGGTGACAAGATAATTATGAAATCATGAAGGCAATTTTAAAGCCAGGTTTTAATCCTGAGAAAAACAAATGTTAAGTATAGAAGGATCAATCAGTCAGCAAGCCTTAATGGCAAACGATTGGAAAAGTGCTCAAGTTAACACAACGTATGAAACGAGAGATTAATAAACATCTGTCTTGTCTAGCCATTTTGACAAAAGGGCCTCTGTAAACATCCTAGCTCATTGTGTAGACTGGGAAATGGTTAATACTGAATAAAATCAGTTTGGTTATAATTTATCATTTAGCTTAAAAACAATCTGTCTTTTAGAAAATGCATCATTTACATGGTTGGAGAATCAAAGAATAGATGAGTAAAATGTATGCATTTAAACAGAATCTGAACGCTTTTCTCTCGAAAAAATTGAAATGAGTGATCATGATAATGAACCACAGCAGAGGACATGATGGGTTTGGGGCAGAATTCTCACAGCTGTTAACTTGTATCTCTGAAGATGTTACATTAATCAGAAATAATTTTTCACATACTCACATTTGCTCACTGGTGGCTTTTATTAATTGAAACTTCATTCACCAATTAGCATACTCTTGAAGGTATTTTTTTGTGTGTCTTTTTTTTTTTTTTTTGCCTTTTCTAGGGCCACACTCGCGGCATATGGAGGTTCCCAGGCTAGGGGTCTAATCGGAGGTGTAGCCGCTGGCCGATGCCAGAGCCACAGCAGCACGGGATCCGAGCCGCATCTGCGACCTACACCACTGCTCACTTTTAACCCACTGAGCAAGGCCAGGGATCGAACCCGCAACCTCATGGTTCCTAATCGTATTCGTTAACCACTGAGCCATGATGGGAACTCCCTCTTGAATGTATTTTTAAATGGCTTGTTTATAACGGTTGTTGGCAGTACCGGAATCCAGAGTGATGCCAACCAAACGCCATTCCAAATAAAGACCTTTCTTTCTCCTTCTGGCACCAGAAGAGAGCAGAGTCTCACAGTAGCTCTTGATTTATGAACTGTGCTTTCTTATTCTCAGACTTCCATGATGTGTGCGGGTCCCTTTAAGGAACTGGGTTGGAAGGAACCATTTAACCAGAAAATAACCCTATCTCCAAATCTGCTCCTACCTTTGCAATCATAGGGGCCTTTGATGATAACCGTCCCGTTCCCAGGCTTCGAAGCGTCAGGTGAGAGAGTGGAAACTGAGAACCATGAACAGCTGCTTGTTTATAAAGTGTCCTTCATTGACACATCAGACAGGAACCCACAAAGAATCACATGTATTGTGGGAAAAATTTGTGGAACTAATTTACTACCTTCACCATTGCAGGAAGCATTTGGTCAGCCTTGGGTCACATCCTGAGGGGATGCGATTGTCTCCCCAAAACACGGCTGAGGTGCTGACAAGAGAGGATGTAACCCCTCAAAGCAGATCAGGAGGATGGGTAGGCGACGCGGCCGGGGGCCGGCGGACGGACAGGGAGAAACTTGGACATGCCTTCCAGGACAGCTTGGCTGTGGGCAGAGTGTCCATCCACACAGTGGTCCTCCAAACAAAGTCTTTATTGTGAAATAGGCCTGATCCCCGGAGAAGAAGAAAAACGATTCCTATTGAGTGGAGAGAAATTAACCCATTCCTTCCTTTTGTAGTGGGGAAGGTGCTGGATAAGTGCTGGGTGGTTAATTTTCTTGGCTGATTTCAAGGGGGATCTCTAGGTCAGAACAGTATTTACTCCTACCAAATTTTCTGTGCAGCCCAGAGGCAGGATCCCCAATCTAAAGTCCCTCCTTGGCGTTCCCTGGTGGCTTAGTGAATTAAGGATCCGGCATTGTCACTACAGTGGCTCAGGTCACTGCTGTGGCACAGGTTTGATCCTTGAACCCCAGGAGCTTCTGCTGCAGGTGCAGCCAAAATCTTTTTTTAAATAGGGTGTTCCCACTGTGGCACAGTGGGTTAATAATTTGGCTTTTCTCTGTGGAGGCGAGGGTTAGATGCCTGGCCTGGTGCAGGGGGTTAAGATCCAGCATTGTTGCAGCTGTGGTGTAAATCTCAGCTCTGACTTGGATTCTGTCCCTGGCCCAGGATCTTCTATATGCCATGGGGGTGGCAGAAACAGCATTAATTAATTAGTAAAACAAAAGTCCCTCCTCCCCCAAGCTCCCCTCCCCCCACCGAGCACAGGGAGACAATGTGGAAAACATATTCTGGGGGTGCCGTGACTCCTTTTTTTTCTTTTTTTTTTGCATAGAGGTAACTAAAGACCATTTAGTATTGAATTTTAAAAATTCAGTTTCAGACTTGAGCAGGAAAATCATTGGCCTACATCATGGATGCTAAAAGCAGTAATAACTGTATATTCTGCCTTGTTCTTTTAAAGGCCGAACGAATTTGGCGGGAGGAAAATGGCTTTGCCTAGGGATGGCTGTGAAAGCGGCAGGAATACTAGGGTCCAACGGAGCACGCGCCCTTTAAGAGGGAAACAAGATTAGCGACCTTGGCAAAATTTCGGCTTCTATTCAGAGGGAAAGAGAAGAGCTTCCAGTGTCAAAAAAAAAAAAAAAAAAGGGAAAGAAAGAAAAGGGGGAAAAAAAGGATAGATGTTTTGAGACAAAGGTAGAAGGAATTTTATACTTTATTGAAAGCTTACCTGGGGCGTGGTTTTAACTCCTCTGGGGTTGAGAAAGATTATTTTTCCTCTCAAAACCAAAGGTGGAGCTAGGATAAAGGAGTTGAATCTGAACTAGCATCCTTGTCTGTTCTGACGTGGGAAGTTGACAAGGAAGAGAAACCTCCGTGGAAGAGAGAGGAGGCTACAGGTCCACTGAGTGAGCGGCCACTTATTATAGCAGCTTGCACGTAAGTTACATGGCAACATGAAGGTAGAAACTCTTCACTGCCTCCTTTTTCTAAGGAAAACCATCTGACTTAGAAAGCTCCTAAGACTACTAGACAAATCCCGGATTCTGCTTTGCCTTTTAACATTATAGATTATTTTGGTATCTGTATGCCCTGAGGCCAGAAGAGTCTACAAAATGAAGACTTTTTTTTTTCCTAATGTCAGGTCAGAAAAGGTGGTGAGGCTCCATGTGAGAGAATCATAGTGTTTATTGAAGCCTTATGCATATGTAAAAATGTTATTTTCTCTAATTGCATATTTTGTTCTTATAATGACTGAGTTGAATGCTAAGCTGAAATGAGTAATCAATACTTAATGCCTCTGGTGTTCAAATGAAGTCTTAGCTATTTCAGATGGCATAAAATTGCTTCCAATTTGGCAAATTGCTCTGAAGATGGGGAAATGAAAAGCTAAACCTAAAGTGTGTTTAATTTTCTCTTTTCAGGTTTTCACTGAAAACCCAAACTAATAAAAGCTGAAGTCACGTGGATGCCCAAAGGGCCTAGAAAAGAATGAGCTATTACGGCAGCAGCTATCCAGTCATAAGCGTGGACCCCAAATACCCAGGCTACCCCCCAGAGCACGTCATCGCGGAGAAGCGAAGAGCAAGAAGAAGGCTGCTCCACAAAGATGGCAGCTGCAACGTGTACTTCAAGCACATTTTTGGAGAATGGGGCAGCTACGTGGTTGACATTTTCACCACTCTGGTAGACACCAAGTGGCGCCATATGTTTGTGATCTTTTCATTATCTTATATTCTCTCCTGGTTGATATTTGGCTCTGTCTTCTGGCTAATTGCCTTTCATCATGGAGATCTGTTAAATGACCCCGACACCACGCCTTGTGTGGACAACGTCCATTCCTTCACAGGGGCGTTTTTATTCTCCCTGGAGACCCAAACCACCATAGGTTATGGTTATCGCTGTGTCACAGAAGAGTGTTCAGTGGCTGTGCTCATGGTGATCCTTCAGTCCATCTTAAGCTGCATCATAAACACCTTCATCATTGGAGCTGCCTTAGCCAAAATGGCAACGGCCCGGAAGAGAGCCCAGACCATTCGGTTTAGTTATTTTGCCCTCATAGGCATGAGAGATGGGAAGCTTTGCCTCATGTGGCGCATTGGGGATTTCCGACCCAACCACGTGGTAGAGGGCACAGTGAGAGCCCAGCTTCTCCGCTACACAGAGGACAGCGAAGGGCGGATGACAATGGCCTTTAAGGACCTGAAGTTAGTCAATGACCAGATCATCCTTGTCACACCTGTAACGATCGTTCATGAAATCGACCACGAGAGCCCCCTGTACGCCCTTGACCGAAAAGCCGTAGCCAAAGATAACTTTGAGATTTTGGTGACCTTTATCTATACCGGTGATTCTACTGGCACTTGCCACCAATCCAGAAGTTCCTACGTTCCTCGAGAAATTCTCTGGGGCCATCGGTTTAATGACGTCCTGGAAGTGAAGAGAAAGTATTACAAGGTGAACTGCTTGCAGTTCGAGGGCAGTGTGGAAGTCTACGCTCCTTTTTGCAGCGCCAAACAATTGGACTGGAAAGACCAGCAGCTCCATAATGTGGACAAAGCCCCGCCGGTCCGAGGAGCTGGCACGTCAGCTACCAAGGTCGGAAGAAGGTCGTTTAGTGCCGTTGCTCTTGTCAGCGGCTGTGAAACCCCTGAGGAGACCACCGTCCCTGCCACGGATGAGTGTAAGGAAGCCCCTTATCAGAAAGCTCTCCTGACTTTAAACAGAATCTCTGTAGAATCCCAAATGTAGTCCCAAATGATAAGAACAAGGGCTAATACTCAATCGTTTTTACTCCCTAGCCAGTCACCCTAAGGCAACTAGTTATAAAGGAAGCTTTTTAAAGAAGGTTAGAGCTATCTTTGATGGTGATGGAAGATAAAAGAGAGCAGGTTAAACTGGATGAAAGATATCTAAAAATAACGTAGCATTTGGTTGTTTAATTTTTTGTTGGGGGGGTGGAAAATTTTGTATTAGGGATGTTATTAAGAAGCCTAACTAGTTAATTCAAACTTCATCTCCTTGTATTAATCTGTAGACCTGTATTGTCAATTGGAGGCATAAGATTCAATAATGGGGGACAAAGGTAGGATACTGGAATAAATTATAATAGAAAGTAGGACAGGAAAACAACATGAATGATACAGTTTTCAATGTATCTAAATCCACAGTAGAATGAGTGGTTGCCTATAAGAACGTTGTATCCTGTAACCAGGATATGCAAGGTATGCATTCAGTGGATTGTACTGTTGAAATAGTTAACCATGAAATCAACTGGCCAGTTCCTCCCGGTGTTTGCTCCCCAGTGTGTCCTGGTATCAGCTGGCAGAGGTAGTGGCTGTAAGAAATAAACAGTGCCACCAATTCAGACAGTTCCTCCATCGCCACTTGCCCAGGGAATGATCAGGAAGTACTAGAGCTATTTTCTCCCTCTCGACCATGAGGCAGAAAAAAATTTGGCGTTTGTTATTCAGAGAGATATTTCTCTCTTAAATGCCCTGGTTGATGCTAATGAATGACATTACGTGGAGGAGCAGAAATAAGGCAAACGTGAGCTTTATAAAGTCTGACCGGGGCTTCTTACACACACCTCCCTCCGCCTTTTCTGAGGACAAGAGTGAGGAACAGAACGGTAGAGATGGGGTGAGGAAATGGATAGATAAACATTCTCAGACTCTTTGGGGGGAAACTGTTCCTGTGTCCAGAAAGACTGGGGAGAAGACATGGAACTTTGTTTGTTTGTTTTGTCTTATTAGGGGTGGTTAGAGGTTGGAGGAGGTGGGGAGGGCATAAAGGGAAAGGTATTTATTTTATATGTGTTTGCTGTCTTGGTCACTGTAGAAACATAAATAACTTGAATTGTGGATTTTAAGAAACTCTTCCATTGAATTTGGAACAATCATTTAAATTAAAGCTTTTGTGAAATATAATTAAGGTGCTTTTAATGCACATTATAAAGTGGGTAAGCTAAGTGCTTTAGAACTGCTTAAATTGTAGGACATGGGACACAGGTATACTCTTATTTCCACGTTAAAAGATGTTCAACATGATTACTTTAAACACAAATCCAGGCACCTATGAGCGAAGAGTCATTTCAAGCTTTGTAAATCAAAGAGTTGTTAGCTACATTCTGAATTATCTATGGGTTTTGGCGTTTTTTTTCCCTACATTGTTGCTGAGCTGACAGTATATATATGCCCTAGTTTTTTGCTTATTTTTTAAATATATATACACACACACACATAATTTTTGCTTTTTTTTTTTTTACGGAAAATCTTTCTCCATTTAAATTAAAGCACACAAATAAATTGTACTGAGTCACACAGTCCAGGATTACCGGTAACAGTAAAATATGTAGATATGCGAAGTGTTTTTCTTTTGTTTTTCTTCTTTATCCTCCTTTTGCCTCCTTCCCTCCCTTCCTTTTCCTCCTTCTCCCTTTGGCCTATAAGCAATAAACTTATTTTATAAATGCACAGGTGCAAATCTTTCATTACCGTTGTTTTATGGATAAGAGATCTGTTCAGGTCACAAGTTACAAAACTGTCCTGAAGCTTAACTCAGAGAACTAAACAATCCACGTGTCTTTCCGCCTTGCCTCAGGAAGGCAGAATCCATGTTTTAAATCACACGCACCCTGTAGATTTGGGTTTCGCAGCAGCAATTACTCAGCCAGAGTACCGCCGTCTGCCAGCCCTACAACAGACAAGCTTGCCCCTTTCTCCCCTTTTTAGCTTGTTTCACACACATCTAGTTTCATTCACTTTGGACTCTGCCTGTTCACAGTCGTGCCTTGTTAGTGTCAGAACAGAGGCGTCAAAGTCCAGTAAATGCACCGGCGAGTTATGTGCCTCCTCTGTCCAGTGCTCTTCCCCGGAAAAGAACCGGCGGTCCCATAGGGTGTGTAATTTTCTGTTTAGACAGATAACACACTTAGACACCCTGATGGAGTACTTAATAAGGATCTTCAAAGTGTGCACGGGTGTGTGCCTATGCTAGTGTGAAGTCTGTGGATGTGGTCGAGACTGGGTACAGGTGCCAAATATGAGATTGCCACTTCATGGAATTCGGACGTAGGCAGAAGCAGAAACCGTTTTTATGGGTTTCACACAGCTTGCAGAACAGCTCCATCGCCGTTGGCGGTTAAGTGTTCCTGTAAGAATTGCAAGAGGCCGCTGTGCGAAGTGGCCTTTCTAGTTGGAAATGCTCTGTCGATGAGGAGAGTGTTTTTCCCCCTGGCACTCATCTTCCCCTGAAGATGACATTATTTGGTAGTCTTAGACAGAAAATGGACTGTGGCATCAAGGCAGTGCTCCACCGTGTGCGAAAGCTCCAGCCCTTGAGGAGGGACCGTGAAGAGAGAGAAGGAAATGCTATCCCCCCGTACCACCAGCTTGTCACACACTCTTAAGTGCTTTGCCCAGAGACACTTAAATGTCCCCCCCCCCCCCCCCCCCCACCGCTGCCCAAAAAAGGGTGGGGTGGATACTTTTAATTTCCATGCCCTCAAATAGCTCATTCTGGACTTGCTCCTGACTGGCAGATTCCCAACTGGGATAAAAAAAAAAAAAAAAATCTGTAATTGTGTCTCCCAGCCTCCTGCAGCTGGGGGTGAGGTGGAGGGTGTGCCTCTGCGACATGGTTCTGGCTCCTGAGTTGCTTGCAGAACTCTCTGGATGTGACCTTTAAAAAGCTCTTTATCTAGGGCGGACTTAGCTGGGTTAGGGCATGTGTTCAACATAAAAATGTTCTGTTTAACTCTTTGGGTCATGTGCATCTGGTGTAGGAACTTTTTTTTCTACCATAAGTGACACCAATAAATGTTTGTTATTACCCCCTGGGTTCATTCCTCCTCCTCACCTAGACCTCGAACGCGGTAGCTGAAGTTCCTGCCAGCCATCTCTTGAAAGTAAGACTCGAGAACACTCCTTACAAGGGAAACTGGACAAGTAGAAAATATGGCACATTCAGACTTGGACAGGGGTGACAAGCAATATGATTTCTAACTGACAGAGTGAACTACCTAGGAAACAAAGACCTGGAAGGAAAAAAAGATGTGCAGGTTATGTGCAGCTTGAACTTGGACATGACATTTGACGGAGTTGGTCTCTGCAGAAACCACATATTTTCTGGGGGAGTTGAGGAAATGCCACTATGATTATAAAACAAATACACAAGAATTACTTTTGGCCTGGAAATCCCTCTGAGACGCTGAGGGCTGAGGGACTTTGATAAGAGAATTGACCAGGCCTACTGCCAGGCTTCTCTTTATCGTCCTCCTTCCCTCCTGCAGAATTACATTCCCTGTTTTAATGGGACTGTCACTAGGACAAGTGACCTGAAAGCCACAGAGACTCAGGCCGGCAAGCACTGCACAGCTTGGGTAGCAAAGCAAAACTCTGCTGATGCTGTGTTTCAGGACCCCCGGGGGAGACCAAACTGCCTGAGTTCATCCACGTGGGCTCTAAATATATACCAGTGAACCCGGGTCTTACATTAAATATTCGTATTTCACTCCTTTGGAGGAAATGTGCAAAGCAATTTCTCTGGACCACTCTTACTAATGATCGGGCACCAAATTCTACTGTTTAAAATATTCCCTGAGTTCCATCCATCGCAAGCATTGGTTCGTCTCTTCTGAATGTTCTGTGAGGCATGGGTATAAGGCCCTGAGTTCTTTTTTAAGCCAGGCTTAGCCTGTGGACTTCTAGAAACCTCCCTTCCACACCCTTGGTGCTCTCTAAATCACCAAGCCCTGCCCCAATTCTAAATTTAGCGTGGCTGCTTTCCCTCTCCTCTCACTCTCTCGCTCTCTCACTTTCATTTTTAAAGGAGCAGTATGACCCATACTCTGGAGAAAAAACTTTGGGCACCGCACACAGAATGCAAAGAGGGATAACACAGATAAAGCAGCAGGGAGGCTCTTGGCAAATTCTCAGCAAAGCTCTTTTGGATGGGAGACCTTTGAAAATGAAAGCAAGTAACTGAGATGCTGTTCTGATAAATCTGTGGCCAGAGAGCAAGCAAGGCCTCCTTCAGGGACATTTTCCTGAAGAGGCAGAAGCCTAGTGTTGCCTGGACACAGTCATTAATCTGCATGGCTTTGGAGCTTTTCTTCAGTTAAAAAAAAAAAAACCTTACGTCCCAGTGAATTCCCAAGTTCCTCTTTCACAGCTCTTAGTTTACTAAAGCAACTTAACATGATCCTCTTAGGACTGTGTGGTTGGGTCATGAGATTTGGACGAGGGCAAGCAGCATCTTGCTACATCATATCACCCCGTGCTCCTTTGCTTGGGGAATGTCCAGGCCTGTGGTTTGGGATCTTTTGTGCAGAATTTGGAGGCTTAAGTCAACATGGCTGAATGTTTCAAAGTTCAATAGACTGAATTGCCGAGCAACTTATAAGGAAACTAACCATTCAACCACCTAGCAGGGAATATTTAAAAATAAATCAACTATTGCCTTTTCCTGTTTGGTCTCATTGATTTATTCTGCTTTATAAATACTGCAAAGGAAAAGAATCCTGGATCTAGAGTCTGTCATCCCAAGAAAAAGCCGCTAGACTGAGACAGGATCTTCTAAATAATTAAGACCCCCTAAGCTGGGTGATCTCTGATGTCAGACTCTCCACGGAAACTTTGGAGACCCTGCAGACTGAAGAGAGACAGGTTAATCATTTAAAATTTTCAGCAAGCCCCGTGGATGAAAACCCAAACAGAGATTAAGTCTTGCTGTGTTCCATAGCCAAAGAATGCTTTTCTCTATTCTATCTATTTACCACTGGGGCCTATAAAACATTCTTCATCACTATCTAAGTAACTTGAACTTGAGACAGAAAGAGCCCCAAGAGGTTCAGACCCTGTGAAAACTTCTTTACGGAAAGTTATCAGAAAACTTCAAATTTCCACATAAAATTCTCCAGTCCCAGGCACTGTGGTTAAAGGCTCTTTATTTACATTAGAAGTACATGTTGGAGAGTGCTTATTTCTTGCGTGCCATGCTGCCCATTGATTCTATCTGATATCAGCTTGCCAAGCGAGGCCGTAGGGGCTGGGTTAAGGTAAGTGGTAGCCTCCGCCAGCCACTACCAATTCCAGAACCAAAGATTCTTAAAACACTAGAGGGACATCAGTTCATCCAGTCAGAATCCATTTTATACAAAAGGGAAAGTTATCTTTCCGCAGAGACAAAGCCACAGAGGGGCAGCGGAGGAAGAAATCACAACTATCAATGACCAGGGCTCTCCAGAATCGCCAGAGGCAATAATCGTCCTGATGCTGCTGGAAGTTGACATATATTTCATCTGCAATTGTTAAATGGGAAAAGTGATCACTTCCAGACCTTTTGCTGGGGGAGTTTCCATTATGGCTCAGTGGAAATGAATCTGACTAGTATCCATGAGGAAACAGGTTCGATCCCTGGCCTTGCTCATGGGTTAAAGATCCAGCATTGCCGTGAGCTGTGGTATAGGTCACAGATGTGGCTTGGTTCTGGTGTTGCTGTGGCTGTGGTGTAGGTCAGTGGGTACAGCTCCTATTCAACTCCTAGCCTGGGAACCTCCATAAGCTTGGGTGTGGCCCTAAAAAGACAAAAAAAAAAAAGACCCTTTGCTAAATAGAAGCCCATTATTTTCTAGAAGTGCTTCTGAACAGAACTGTTAATTGGTCATTAATTTTTTTGAAAGGCTAGAGTGTGGGCAAGGGAAAAAATGTGGGAAACAGTGGTAAGAAAAATGATGAATGAGAATCATCTTCTCTAAAATGTAAACAAAATGAGTGAATTAAAAACAGTCTCACCCAAAGGAAATCCTCCTACACGGCTGGTGAGACTATAAATTGGTACAAGTATGGAAAACAGTATGGGGGCTCTTCCAAAAGCTAAACATAGAATTACCATAAGATCCAGCAATTCCCCTCCTAGGCATGGAAACCACCTAAATGTCCATCAACAAGGAATGGATAAAGAAGATGTGGTACATATATACAGTGGAATACTACTCAGCCATAAAAAGGAATAAAATGATGGCATTTGTAGCAACATGGATGGACCTTAGAGATTATCACACTAAGTGAAGTAAGTCAGACGGAGAAGAGAAAGACAAAAATATGGTATCACTCATATGTGGAACCTAAAAAAATGATACAAATTAACTTGCAAAATAGAAACACTCTCACAGACTTCAAAAAAAAAAAACTTATGATTACCAAAGGGGAAGGGTGGGGGTGGGGAGGGAAGGACTGGGAGCTTGGGATGACATATATAAACACTATTTTATGTAGAATGGAGGGGGAGCAGGGACCTGCTGTATAGCACGGGGAATTCTACCCAATATTCTGCGATAACCTATATGGGAATGGGTATTTCTATGCGTATGGCTGAATCACTTTGCTCTACAGCAGAAATTCACACAACATGGTAAATCAACTATGCTTCAATAAAATTTAAAAAAAAAAAATTCTCACCCCTTTCAAGGCAACACTAACAGACAAGAAGACACACCCCTGCTTACTGACCCAGCCGCCCAGCCTTTCATGTTGCAAGCAAAAATGGTCCTCCAGCAGGGCCCGCCTTAGGAAATAAGCAAACACCTTGAGCGGTGTGATTTTTCTTCCACTGAATGGATGTGGTTCATTTTTGAGGCAAGACCAAGGAAAGGAGACCAAGCTGAGAGAGCCCCAAAGCCCCGGGCTGACAACACTTGGCTTGTCTCATTAACTGTGCAACTTGAAACAACTTAGCTGGAGTTTCTGATTCTTAGTTTCCTTATGTTTAGTTTCGCCTACTGCGTTAAATTGATATTGAGTGCAGGCTTATGGACCAGGTAGCCTAGGTTTAGAGCCTAGATCTACTATTTTGTTCCCATGTCACTTTGGGAAATTTTCTTTATCTCTCTGTGCCCTAGTTTTCTCAACTGTGAGGTGAGGAAAATAACAGCACCCACCTCACAGTTGCTTTAAGGATTAAGCGAGATAATATTTGTAAAGTGTTTAGAACAGTAGTTGGCACAGAGTGAGTGCTGATAAGTGCAAGCTTTTATTACGATCGCCAGCAGCAAACTCTTCCTTTCTCTCAGTCTTGTCAATTAATGTACGCCCCTTAGCTTTCAACATTGACTTAAGCCAAAATAAACGAATAAGTAAAATGAGTGATCATTTGGTAGAAGGAATATAAATTATTGCCACCCCAATGTGAAGGATTTATATTCGATCTTACCAAAACCACTTTGGATTAAGTAAATCACACTTCTTTCCATTGAGTGAGGCATTGGGATTCAGTAAAGTGGTGCTTTGAGAATAAAAACACTGCTCAGATACATAGAAGGCTTACTGAATAGTGCCAAGCCAAGGGAAAACCAGACTATACATTACACAGGGTACTCCCCTGTGTAAAATACCCACTGGGCATTAAATTTAAGCTGTTTCGAAAGGCATTTAACTACTTTATAATGCACTGCTTTATTTTCAAAGGTCACATTATTTTTCACAAAACTAGAGGGGTCCCAGGAGGAACAATCTCATTATCCAAAAGTGACCTATTATAACCCAAGTAAGCTACTGCTAATATTGAGCTTGGAAAACCTTGATCTGTGATTTGCTGGCAGGTCCCATGAATGTGCAACCCACCGAGGAAACTGGCAGCCTCACTTGGTGTGCCAGAAAAGAGGTGCTGAACTCATTTGGGTTGGGGATAACGAGTCTATTTCTCTAATATGTGACACAGTATAGTAGGAGCATCATGGACTTTACATTGGACGGAAGTGGGTTCAAATTCCTGGTGCGCCCCTTGCCAGCCATGTGTGCCTGGGCAATGTCCTAATCGTCACTGAACCTCAGCTTCTTCTTGAGTATGTTATATGAGCTCTACTATATGAGTATACCATATGCAAAATATTCTGTATTATATATCATTATAGAATATGCTGTTAATATTTCAATTAATTTTATATTATAGTTATATAGTATTATATATCACATAATGTATACTTATATATTAATTATGAGTATATTATGTGATAAAATAATACTAACCTTGTAGGCTAACTCTATAAAGAGTCACATGTATCCTGATATACTCTTCTTTTTTTTTTGCTTTTTAGGGGCGTCCCTGGGGCATATGGAGCTTCCCAGGCTAGGGGTTGAATTGAAGCCACAGCTGCTGGCCTACACCACAGCCACAGCAACTCCAGATCCGAGCCGCCCGGGTCTGTGACCTACACCGCAGCTCACAGCAACACCAGATTCTTAAACCAGTGAGCAAGGCCAGGGATCAAACATGCGTTCTCACTCATGAATACTAGTTGGGTTCGTTACCACTGAGCCGCCATGGGAACTCCCTCATACACTTCACAATTCACACATATATGTGCATATGTGTGTGTAAGTGAAGACAGACACAAACACAGAACTCTCTGGCACATAGGAGCTGCTCAATAAACTAATATTTCCTGTGTTCTTCCGTATGTATCTGTGACAGTAGCATGTTTCAAAGAAACTGGAAAGCGAAAGCATTGTTAGCTGTAGAATAGCAATGCTCGGTTACTGATCACAAAACGGTTTTTTTCTAAATATTCATGCTTTAATTGTGATGTGTATGTAGGCTGATGTCTGAGGTCAGCTTTCTAAATGCATTATCTTCCTGCTCCCAAGAATAACTGATTTTAGTCCCCTCATTGCCACTAATGAGCTCTGTGATTTGGGGGAAGTTACTCAACATCTCTGGTTCACTGTTTCTGAATACTTCTGGTATAGATGTTGCTTTAAATTTTTTCTTGATTCTTTGAAGCCCCCAAAATGTGATGATTTTCCCTCACTCTACTTCTAGTCCTGATTTTTTTGTTTCTTGTTTTTTTAATGTTTTTTCCCATTAACATACATAATTTACTGCAATCTTTCCTATTATGATTACTGGACCATCTAAATCTAATTAACAGAAAAATTCCTCTTTCATGTTATTTTCTGCTTCTTTTAAATCTTTCCTTAATGTATAATTAACTGTGATGTACATTTAATATGTCTCATGATAATACATCAATAATTCATTCACAACAATAATATCTGTTGAACTGAGTTTTCAGATTTCATATTCCTACAGTTTTCTAAAACTGGACCTATTTTAAACAGCTAAGTTTCAGGGCTTTAAAAAGTCTTTTAAAAATCTGATTTTATAAAAAAGATGAAATATCGCTTTTGTAATTATAATGCAGGAAGCAAGTAGTGGCATTAAAAAATGTAGCAACTAAAGTAGAGCACAAAGATTCTGATGAGGCAGCCGAAACTGATGAGCAGCGAACAAAGGGAATCAAATATGGTACTAAATTTTTGAAATACTAGAATGCTTAATCTATGGAAGTTGGGGGAAAATGCTCGGTAGAGGGTGCCACTAGCCCTTTGTGTTATTATTAAAAGGTGCATCTTCAGATTGGTTGACTTGTGCAGTGAATGATTTAGACACTATTCCTGGCCAGCTTATCTTTCATTTCCACTGGGGGAAAAGTGGTGGCTCTTTCATATCCTCCCAATAAGTACATAACTGACTATGATTTCAGCACCCAGAGTCCCAGACCCCAGTTATCTCCTAGTCCCCTGAGCCATGAGGAGAAATAGTGTAATCTCAGTACTAAACAATCATAAAATAAATGGAGAGCGCATTGGAATATTCCGGGTGTTCTTCCCAGTACCACATCTGGCGTGGGACCCAGAGAAACAGCAATCTGCAAATAACAAATCTGAATCTTTACTGTAAACCAAAGTTTCCAAAATGGCTTTTTGATTCTTGTGTTATAAATAACCATCAGAGCCCTCATGAAAGACTACAACTTTAACTGAGAGCAGCATCAGCTCCATCAAACAGTATAAAGTTTTGTTTATCCATCTCTAGAAATGTAACATTATCTAAGCTGTTACTCTTTATTCTAAAGCTTTGGACCATAAATGATATGCACACCTACTTGTCCTTTCTGGGGGGGTTGGGAAATGGAGAAAAAAAAATATTAACAATTTTGCAGGTAGAAAGAAGAAGATAAAAACATTTTTAAAAAAAATGCACTTTCTCGGAGTTCCCGTCGTGGCTCAGTGGTTAACGAATCCGACTAGGAACCATGAGATTGTGGGTTCGATCCCTGGCCTTGCTCAGTGTGTTAAGGATCCGGCGTTGCCGTGAGCTGTGGTGTAGGTCGCAGATGCGGCTCGGATCCCACATGGCTGTGTCTGTGGCATAGGCCGGCAGCTACAGCCCCGATTAGACCCCTAGCCTGGAAACCTTCATATGCCGCGGGTAAGGCCCTAAAAAGACAAAAAAAAAAAAAAAAG
>PVHT021183560.1:3712628-3722744 GCA_004024745.2 Catagonus wagneri | reverse complement strand
AGTGTGGCGGGGGTTCCTTTAGTAGCACAGCGGTTAACGAATCCGACTAGAAACCATGAGGTATGGGTTCGATCCCTGGCCTTGCTCAGTGGGTTAAGGATCTGGCGTTGCCATGCCCTGGGTGCGGCCCTAAAAAGCAAAAAAAAAGCACTTTCTCTTTCCACCAAAGGCTAGGGTGAGGTGTTGGCCTTTTGGAATACCATAATGATAATAATAACAACAGTATAATAATAGCAATTATGTGAAAGCCTCTGGTAATTGCAATCGTATTAGGAAGTTGACTATTTTTGGTCACCATTGTGCCACCTTGTGGTCACAAGAGAACACATTTTTTTTTTTCTATAAAGTAAATCCATTAAGTTTTTATTTTCCCCCAATGGGATGAAATTTGGAAGAATAATTTGGGAAGCATGTTGCCGATGAAGCCTATCAAAAAAACATAATGGACACCATCCAAGTCAAAAATTACATACGTTTAAAAGCAAAAAAATGGCAATGGTTTAAGAATGGACTCCATGTACTAGATTTTCCTTCTGCTGCCTAGACATGGATTATAACCCATTTAGAAGATGAAATTTGAGTTCATTTAGGTTGCCATTCTGGATCTACAAATAGAGACATGAAAGTCTGTATCATTGTCATTGAGAATCTAATAAATAATTCAGCAATCTATTTATAGCAAGAGAAAGCAGCCAGAATTTACGGATCAATTATCCATACTATATTAGAATAATCATGTTAATGCTATATAGAAACAGTTTAATAAAGTGATTTTAATCTCATGAGTAAAGATTTGCTTTGTAAATATGTATATTCTTTTTTTTTTTAATTCTTTAAGTTGGTTTACAATGTTCTGCCAATTTCTGCTATACAGCAAAGGAACCCAGTCATACATATACATACATCCTTTTTCTCATATTATCTTCCAGTATGCTATGTCACAAGCGACTGGATATAGTTCCTACTGATTTCATAATCTTTATGCATTTCAAAGAGTTGTGATATTTGTTTAAAGGATTTTTCTGTTTCCTAAATTCCACATATGTCACCATCCAGATGTGAGGAACATAGAAAGTTAGGACTGGCCACCTTCCAACAGAGTTCTGTCTACTGGGGACTGAATGATATATTTTGTAATAATTCAGAAATTGAAGGGCCATCGTTTTATATTTCTAATGCTTGTTTCATCAAACATACAGCTTTTTAGCAAGGATAAGATTGTCAGAAAAAAAAATGAGGTTCCAGCAATCCTCTTATTATAAGTGTGTGTGTGTGTGTGTGTGTGTGTGTGTGTACGTGCAGAATGAGAGAGTTTAATAAATTCTCACAAGTATATTTCCGCACTCATATCGGCTTTAAGTCTTTTCATCCCTCTTTTGGTCACTGCTGTTTCCTGGCCTCTGTTTGTCTTTATATCTATGAATTTCTCTATCTCTATTGCTTTCTCTTCTTCTCATTGTCCATATATTTTAGTCTCTCTGTATCTTCATATCTCTCTTTGTTACACTCTCTCACTTAGACCGAAATCTAGGTGGTTGATGGATTTAGATTCGAATCCTATCTCTGTGGATTACTAGTGTCCCCAGGGGCAAACAAATCACAGTCATCCTTCCCCACATGTGAGCGACTGGTCCCAGGACCTCCGCAGGTCCCCAAATCCATGGATGCTCAAGTCCCTCACATAAAAGAGCAGAGAGCAGTCTACTCTCGGTATCAAACAGGTTGCATGTGCACCTGCCTACACCCCGTGAACGGCTGAATCAGCAGAGGGGGAACCTGCAGATGCAGAGGGCCCACAGTACCCAAACTCCGTTTCCTTGTCTGTGGAATAGTTTCTTACCCCATAAAGTTGTTGCGACGATTAAATGACAAATTGCATGTAAGATCACTGAAGACAGCAGTAGCTCGGAGTATATGGCCAGCACATGTTGACTGTCTCTTTTTTAATAGTCTGAAAAAAGTATCTGTTCTTACTATTCGAATCCCTGCCATTGTAAGATGTTGCAATACTGCCTTACTTAGGGGTATTCTGTCACCATAAGTTAAATATGTGTCTCAGAATTTTAAACAGTAAAACCTCCCATGTACCTCTTCTAAGCACTCCATGAAGTGCTAAGAATCAAAAAACTTCTTGCCTGCCACCACATAAGTAAGTTCCAAAACCCATACATGAATCCACTGCTTTCACCTCTCCATATTTACCCACTGCTTGTGGCAGTGAACAGTGCTTCTCACTCTAAACCCATGGTTTTATTTTTATTTTATATATTTTATATTTTATTTTATTTTATTTTATTTTATTTTTAGGTCCGCACCAGCAGCATATGGAGATTCCCAGGCTAGGGGTTGAATTGGAGCTGTAGCCGCCAGCCTGCACCACAGCCACAGCAACATGGGATCCAAGCCAGGTCTGCGATCTACACCACAGCTCACAGCAACTCCGGATCCTTAATCCAGTGAGCAAGGCCAGGGATCCAACTTGCAACCTCATGGTTCCTAGTCAGATTTGTTTCTGTTGTGTCACGACAGGAACTGCTTTTTTTTTTTTTTTGGTCTATTTTTAACCTTCCTTCTTTCCCTCCTTCATTCCTCTGTCTACCATCTATCTATCTATATGTATCAAGACTGGAATTAATGCAGTCAGTGGGATAAGAGCTTTCAGTTGCGGGAGTTCCTGTTGTGGCTCAGCAGCAACAAACCCAACTAGTATCCATGAGGAGGTAGGTTCGATCCCTGGTCTCACTCAGTGGGTTAAGGATCCAGCATTGCTGTGGCTGTGGTGTGGTCTGGCAGCTACAGCTCCAATTCGACCCCTAGCCTGGGAACTTCCACGTACCATGGGTGCGCCCATAAAAAAGACCAAAAAAAAAAAAGTTTTCAGTTGCAATCCCTTTTCTAAAATCCATTAATTCATGCATTCACATATGACTCCTCTGCCTTGTGTCCGCTCATTCATAGACATTGTGAAGGCAATAACGAACTCACCAGAAAAACGATCTTGCCCTTTTAGAACTTAAAATCTGGTGGGAGAGACAGAAAGTAAAGAGACAAATACATAATTTAATGACTTAATGCCAGGCATAATTAGGTGCTATTTTAAAAAGAATGGTGTCTATCTTTGCGAAGAGCTGGGATGCCATTCTACATAGGGTCGTCAGGGAAGGCCTCCCAGTTGAGGTAACATTTGCTCAGAAACCTAGGACAGAGAAAGCAAACCATGGGGTTACCTGGGAGGCAGAATTCCAAACCAGTGCAAAGGCCCTATAGCAGAAACAAGATTGAGAACCTCCAGGGAGAGCAAAAATTAAGAGTTAAAGTTTTGTGCTTCAGATGCCTATTTGATACTCAAGTGGGAACGAACAATAGCAAGTTGTGTGCGCGAGTCTGGAGTTAGAGGAGGAGATCAGATGTTGAAGATGGGAATTCAGAAGCCCTCCCTCTGCACAGATCTGTTGTTAAAGGTAGAGCCTTGCATGAGCTCTATCAGGAATCCAAAGGGAGAAGGAGAGCATGCTGCTAGAGCTGCGGGCACTGCAACGCTGTGAGTTAGAGACAAATAAGAAATTCATTACAGGAGGATGAGAAGGAACAGACCGTGGGGTTTGAAAAGAGGCAGAGAAAAGTGCTTACTCGACAGCCAAGTAAAGAAAGTCATTGGAGATGTGACTGAGTATCAAATGCTATTGAGGTGGCATTTGTGAGAAAACAGAACTGACCGTGGGATTGAGCATCTGCTGGGGTAAATGCCTGACTCAAGACGATTCAATGGAGAATAGAAAGTGAGCAAGGAGGGACAACTTTAGAAAAGTTTTGATGTAAAAGGGAGAAAATGGGTGAAGTCATAAGAGCCAGAGGGAAAGACGGGGTCAAGGGAAGTTTTGCTTTTCTTCCTTTCTTTGTATGTCTTTCTTTTGTTCGTGGGAGGTAGTTCAGCATGTTTATGAGCAGATGGGACTGATCCCATAGGGAGGAAAAAATAGATGATGTAGGAGAGAGGAGATAATTAAAGAAGTGGAGTCCTTGAATAGATGAGAAGGGATGGCATCTAGTCTACAAGTAGAGGGAGGGGTTACACCTTAGCCACAGATACAGGATATCCAGGTAGGGATGGAGAAATGGGTTTCATGCTGGGGTAAAGAGGACTTGACGATGGAGGACATTTTCTTCCCTTCCCCACCCCAGTGTGATGAGACGCAAGGGAACTGGCTGAGAGTAAATGTGTTAGAGATTTGAGTGGAAATGGAGAAGGTTCAAATCCTCATCTCACAGACTAGGAGCGGCAATGGACTCGGGAAATAGAATGGAGTCGCCAGCAGTCCCAAAGTCCCCTTTGAGATTTGTTGCTTTATATTTAAAGTAACAGCAGCCAGTCCAACCGTGTGTCTTTCTTCATCTAAAGCATTTATCATAAGGTTTAGCTCCCAAGAATTTATCAGTTTAAAAAAGTCCAGCTTTCCAAATGAACGTGTTTTATTTTTGTGAGTGGTACACGCACTTAGACAATTCACTAAGAGAGAAGACTACTTTCGTCTGCTATGGAAACCTGTATTGGGAGGATCTAGAAACTAGTGGCTAGATCCCTATTTTGGCTCCAGAAGAACATCTTACCACATGAAGATACCAAAGTGTGGATCCCTCGGACTCTGCAAATCCCAGGTCTCTATCTGTCTCTCTACTTGGTCATATATTACAACCAACTGTGGAAGGGAAAAGTGTAACGTGTGTTGGGACTCTATCCTAGCCCATGGGCCTGCACACTATTTCACACGCTTTTCAGTAACAAAGCATAGTGAAAGGAGCTAAAGGCTGAGTGCACGAGTCTCTTTTAAACTGAAATTCTTCTGCAACAGGGGCCACCTGGCTACAGTGGGTTGAGGCTAGAACTAAGACAGCAATCAATGAAGAAATGAAAATTTCAAACAAACGTTATTTTCATGATAGTTCAACTTTTTTTCATTTAGATTTGGTTTCTTTTCTACCAGAATTGTGTATGATGTCAAAACTGTTCCTTTCAGCTAAAGCCGGCCCCATTCACATCCTCTCTATTGCTATAGATGTCCTCCGCAGTGGAATGTTTCCATATCCAGTTTTGGAGGTGGGGGAGGGGAGCGATCTTAATGGATTTGGCGCTGTGTTGCTTTGGGATATCATCTTTGGTATTCTTTTAGAACAAAGTCTTTTTAAATTTATTTCTATGCTTTTACAATTTATTTATTTATTTATTTATTTACCTTTTTAGGGCTGTACCTGCAGCATTTGGCAGTTCCCAGGCAAGGGGTGGAATCTGAGCTGTAGCTATCAGCCTACACCACAGCCATGGCAACACAGGATCCAAGCTTCATCTGCAACCTACATCAGCGCTCACGGCAATACCAGATCCTTAATCCACTACGCAAGGCCAGGGATTGAACCCGTGTCCTCATGGATACTAGTCTGGTTCATTCCCAATGAGCCACGGCAGGAACTCTCTAAAATTCTTTTTAAGAGAGCACACAGTCAAGGGATGTTAAAATCTAATAAAGCTGTTTGCAGTCGATTTATCAGAACACAAAACTAAATAAGTTCACTTTTCATTGAAAGTGTCCTAAAGAGAGAGTGATGAATCCTGTCTGATGATAGGTTTTTCTGTGAATAAATAAAGTAACTGTAAAGCCGTGTTTGGGTATATTACAGCATGCATAACCGAATTGATTAATGGGACATGTGCAGTGTGTATTCTTGAAAGTATTGAAAAAATAAGGCATTCGTTATTTAAACAATGCTATTTTTATGCATACTTTGTGGCTATTGTAAATTTGGTTGTAATATTTAAATGAGGGATGTGTTTATACGTAAATTATAGTAAATCGCTATTTATCAGGTCGCTAGAATAAATCATTGATTTTTGTTGGTTATCATAAACAAGAAAGAGGTTTACAAAAACTTGCTGGCATGTTTATTTACAAAGGAAACAGTCTTGAAAGTATCAAATGCACTACTTCTTGTTTTCTGATTATTTGCCATGATAGCTACCAGTCTCTTTAGTCTTTCCAAAGACCTGTGTGAAAGAAATCTGTATTCCGGTAAGAACATTGTACTAAAAAGACACAATATCATTTTTAAACTTCTTTACAATTATTGGCCAGGAAGAAAGAAAGTAGGGGTCCCTAACTTAGCATTTCATGTATTGAAAACTACAATGTTAATGATAATAATAGCAATAATGAAACAACCTCTTTAGATCAGCTTTTAGAAATCATCAGATTAAAGCAACTGCAAAAACAAAGAGAATAAAAAATAATAGAATGAAGTCACGTTGAATGTCAAAGAACTAAAACAACCCAGGTCATGGAGAACTAAGATTGTGTCTCATACTGAACTGTGTTTATATCATAATAACTTAAATTATATGCCTCCCAGAGGACTTATATTCATGCAAAAGTTTTAAAAACTGATTATAACAAGTTTATTTCTAGTACACCAGACTGGTAAGAGAGCCAATAAAAAAGTAAAATTTCTGGCATTTTAGTCTGGCCAAAGCAATCACAGAAAAATAATTCTGGACAGAACTTTAAGGAAGATCTTATTTACTTCCCTCTTCCACATGTATATAATTAAAAACAGAGTTAAAGAAAAAAGAATTGATTTGTCCATGATTTTCTGATGAACATTTAACCCCAAAGATTGCTAAAGTCCTTTTTTTTAAATAAAAACATTTAATATTAAATATAAAGGATTTGAGAGTATCCTATAAATTGTTTGAGATAAACACTACTTCTATTTCATTAGAGTGGATTCTGAAACTCAAAATTTCATTGAAGTGGAATAACCTGCCTTTATTTCTTTTTAATTGATGAATTTTTTTCTAGGCTTCCTCACAATACATAATCATTTGTTATTTTTTATTTTTATGTTATTTATTTATTTATTTAGTCCTTTTTTGCCTTTTCTAGGGCCGCACTCGCGGTATATGGAGGTTCCCAGGCTAGGGGTCTAATCAGAGCTGTAGCCGCTGGCCTGCACCACAACCACAGCAATGCCAGATCGGAGCCGCGTCTGCGACCTACACCACAGGTTACGGCAACGCCGGATTGTTAACCCACTGAGCAAGGCCAGGGATCGAACCCTCAATCTCATGGTTCCTAGTTGGATTCGTTAACCACTGAGCCACGATGGGATCTCCCATTTATTATTTTTTTAAATCCCATCATCTTTGTATTTGATGCCCCCTCTGTTACGGTTCTCTTTTAATTGACTCCTAGATGTAATTCTGAAAATTTTACCCCCTAGGCCACATAGTCTGAACAGTTACTTGTTCTCTGTGGAGGTACAATCGTGAATGCTAGTATCTAATTGTGTTAAAAATAAAATGTCAGGTGACAAACCTATCAGAAGCAAGCTCACTGAAAATCAGTGTTTTCAGGAAGATTTCCTCATCTGGTTTTCGGGGTCTGCCCGTGGGCTTAGCATTTCATACTGTTAATGCAGTGACAATCAAGGGCCGGGAGACTTAGGATGGAAGGGTGCTGCTTCTCTTCCTTTTAAGGAAAGTACTCAAATGAGTGGACGTCCAAAAAATCCTCTATCTTTAATACTAATTTCTGATATTAAAATAGAGCATAAACTTAACTCCTACAGAATAAGATCAAGATAGACATACAGACGTTTAATCAGATTTGGGAAGAAAGGATGAACCTTCTCCTCTTAGAAATTCCTAGTAGGAACAAGTCTTCAGTGACTTTGGACTTCAGTTCCTAGCAGAAGTTTACAAAGATTTGCCTTCTGTGGTAAAAGGTGCACACTGAATTGTGGCGAAATGTGATTTCTATGTGTCACTTTTTCTAGTGAAACCCCGTGAGAGAATTTCCCAGAGTCCCTTCTATCAGTGAACTTCTCTTGGTTTAGAATGATGTCTGCATCCACTCATTTAATTGCTGAAGAACAAAATTATAAGAATGCTTTGGTTGTGTTTCTAGACAGAAAAAAGATTTTTTCCCCTCGTAGGTAAAGCAATATGATTGCAAATTCCAGGTGCACTGGAAGAGTGTTTATCCAAAATTCTTTGTAGCCACCTCAGCTAATGAAAGATCAAAATTCCTTCCCCGCCTTAATAAAGAAGACGAATTTTAGAGATAATTTGAAAAGGATTGGTATCTTCTGTGTCATCTTAAATTTATATAGTGTATTAGGTTTTACTCCTTATTATGGAATAATCAGTACATAGCGAAAAATAAGAAAAGGTCAATAAACAAACATCAGAAAAAACTATAATTTTTATAGTTATAATTTATAATTATAATTTTATAAGCCCTAGGTCATTGTTGTCATTATATATAATATAATAATATATTAATAATTATATTACATTATATTATATTATAATCATATAATATTTGACTTAAATTATGGGCGTCTGACTCATCAAAAATGCCATGGGGCCACCACTATACTGTGCCTATTTCTAAGTGATTTTACACAAGAAAGAAATAATTCTATATTGATTAATATATTATTTTGAGTTATTCTATTATAGGCAATCATCGTGTATATAATAATATACATAATAATAGTATATATCCATGTATTTTACAACCATCATACAGTTAATCTTAAAATAAATCTATGAGTGTTTTATCTCTACTTTGACAAGGAGGCCCCACCAGTTAATGAATCTTTCAATTAAATGTTTTCAGCCGGCTGGACTCAGACATAGAGGAGCAATCACATCCTTTTGACTCAGCTTGGCCTTGGGCTCCATAGCATTGACCTGGGCCGGAAGTCAGCAGACATCTTACTGTAAAGGGCCAAATACTAAATATTTTAGGTTTTGTGGGCCCCAAATGGTCTCTGTCTTATCCACTCAGCTCTGCAGTGGAGCATGAAAACAATCAGCGACACCGTGAAGGCATGGCCATCTTATTCATAAGTCCAAAAATTCGAATGTTATAAAATTCAAAATACTATAAAATATTCTTCAGCTTTTGATTTTTTTTCCAAGCAGTTAAAATATAAAACAGGAATTCCTGTTGTGGTTCAGAGGGTTAAGAACCTGACTAGTATTTATGAGGACGCAGGTTCAATCCCCGGCCTCACTCAGTGGGTTAAGGATCTGGTTTTGTCGCAAGCTGTGGTGTAGTTCTCAGATGCAACTTGGATCTGGCATTGCTGTGGCTGTGGTGTAGGCTGGCAGCTGCAGCTCTGATTCAACCCCTAGTCTGGGAACTTCCATATGCCGTGGGTGCAGCCCTAAAAAGACAAAAGTACACACATACATATATACATACATACATACATAAAAACATCCTTAGCTGATGGGTTGTATAGATGATGAGCCAGATCTAGTCTGTGGGCCATAGTTTGCAGACACCTGTTCTATGACCATGGAAAGTTTGACACCCTTGATTCAAAATATTAGAAAAAGCCAGGTTTCAGAAAAAGGTTTCACTTCCTATGGCTCCTCTCATATGAGGATATTCCCTTCCAAAGTCTGTTTCTCTACTTGGGTCATTTTCTCGATGCAGATACCTTCCCATGAAAAATGTTCAATTTTATACTGTTTTTCATGAACAAAGACGGGATGCGCTTGAGAGAACTCATTTCAGACTTGGCCATATCTGGTGAGGGAAACTCCTCCATGCAAAGAAGCTTTTGAAGAACTGGTTTAAAAGAAAAACCTTCCAATGGCGTTATCTCTAAATGTTTCTTTATTTTTTCCCGGGCTGCTAACTGTTTCCTTTTTAATTCAGTTCTTCATCAGTACTTCAGTACATCAGTACTGATTACTATTTTTTTTTTTTTTGGTCTTTTAGGGCTGTATCCAAGGCTAATGGAAGTTCCCAGACTAGGTGTCGAATTGAAGCTACAGCTGTCAGCCTACACCAAAGCCACGGCAACGTGGGATCCGAGCCCCATCTGTGATCTACACCACAGCTCATGACAGAGCCGGATCCTTAACCCACTGAGCAAGACCAGGGATCAAACTCACATTGTCATGGCTACTAGTCAGGTTTGTTACCCCGAGCCATGATGGGAACTCCATGAATACTATTTGAATTAGTAGTATTCAAAAGTCCCCAAGACTACCATTTGATCCAGCAATCCCACTCCTGGGCATCTATCCAGCAGACACCATGACCC
>PVHT021183560.1:3678625-3711628 GCA_004024745.2 Catagonus wagneri | reverse complement strand
AAAAAAAATAAAGTTTACACACATAAAAAAAAAAAAAAGTCCCCAAGACTAGCCCTTCTAGATATCAGTAGATCTAGATGTTTGAGCTCAGTTGCCAGGAAACATCGGCGAGGTTATCCTTGAGGAATTTGGAAGCAGACAGCAAGGAAGGAGGAGGAAAAGGGGGAATAGAAGAGGGCAGCCTTGGCAGGGCCTTCTCAGAGCAGTGCCTGCCCCTCTAGCACTAGTGGGCTCCACAGGCGATCACAGACTATTCTGATGCATCTACAGTCAAGGTCAAAAGTGCAACTTCCTGCACCAGTGTGATTACGGATGTCCTTGCTCACAGCTGATGGAAAATTCCTAGAGGAGACAGGATAAGGAGAAAAGGAAAGGGGGCTGTTGGGTGGTTAAGCGATCTGAGTTGGGAGAAAAAAGGAGCTGCAACCCAGCTCCTCCCATTTTCCAGGAGTCCAAGGAAATCCCTGGCTGAAAGCTCAGTCTGGAACAATGGGCTTGCTCATCCAGGGACACCTCTACACAGGCTCCGGACAGAAAAGACTTAGGCACCTTTCTCATCCAGTCTTGGGACCATTTGCTCACATCTATAAGGAAAACAAATTGAAGTCCGCTATTTTTCTCCCAACTACTTTTCCCTTGTTAGATCATCATTTCCAGATAATTTGTAGAAAGAAGGCAGAGCATGGTGCCTGATGAAAAGCGTTATTCTCAGAGCCAGGTTGTTTTGTTTGCTCTTTTTTTTTTTTTTTTGAACTGAAGCCACTGCAGTGGCTTTTATCTGCCCATAATTCTTTCTGAAGCCAAGTCCTCTGGCTATTCAAGCCATCTTCCTTCCTAGCAAGTTAAGATTGGGGCGCTTATAATTCTAGAACTTGTCAGCCAGAATCAAACCAGCACAAGCCAAACACATAAGGCTGCTCCCTTCAGCCCAATAGCTGAGATGATTTTCCCATGATGTAATGAAGCTTTGAGAGCCTTTGGAAGGAAAATTCAGCAGCAAGTACATCCCTCTGTCTAGAGAGCCTTTCCATCCAGAAGGTTGATGAGGGAGAAAAGATGTCCTTTAGGGGAGAAAAGATGTCCTTTAGGGAGAAGGTTTTCAGACTAGTAGCATTAGTTTTGGAGGTTGCCATTATTGTTCCTTGCAAGGAAGAGAATAAAAGTGTAATCACACTAGGTCATGTGTAAATGTATACTGTTGTTACTGGCGCTTAACCCTTTTCCTTCCAGGAATTGTTAAGTTCCTTTGCAGTCATAGATCAGTCCGCGGTACATTCTCACCCAGGGTGAGTGAGTGACGGTAAGGTCCCTCGGTAGACCAACAGAACAGAAGTCATGTAACTGACTCTCTGGAAATTACGTAAGAGGCATAAGTGCCTTGGTATTTGCACAGAAAGGAAATTGGGAAATTCACTGTGAGCATGAACTCACAGATTCGCTCAAAATCAGTCCTGTGAGAAAAAGTGTTCTTGGTCTGCGGGTGTCCTCAGTGGAGGCAGGGGTGAGGCCTTTCCTAGGAGAGACTCCAGTTCCTATGTGGCTTGAAATGGGCTGCAGCTCAGGCTGCCTTTGGATGGAGACACAGAAGAGGGCTCAGGAGATAAGAGAAGAAACAGAGCATCTCTCAATGCCTAGGGTTCTTTTTTCTTGTTTTTTTTTTTTTTTTTTGGTTTTTGTGTCATGGCCTGTTAAGTCAATTCACAGAAGATGCTGTCTCTAATAGAGAAATACTTTTTCACTTTTTTTTCTTCCCTGAGTGGACTGTTTCACTTGCAGGACATGGGTTGGTGTTTTAGATTATCAAGTGTGCGTGGTGCTTTTCTAGCATGTTGTTTTGAGAGGTTAATGCTTTTTCAAGGGTGTCTGTGGAGCTGGAATCGTGCAGATCCTGAACTGCATTTCCAGAGAGGAACCAAATACTAAATTATGATAGTCATGTAATTCTGGGCACTCTGCCTTGATTACTGGCTATGTTTGGGTTCCAAATCCTCCTTTTTTTTTTTGTAGGATTTGAAATAATGTACGGACCATGGAGGGAAAAAAAAATGAACCAAGACAAGCAAAGCATGAGGAAAGAAGATAGAGCATAGAGAGGGGTAAACTAATATCTGTGCTTAATTCACTTACGGATGAGCATGGATTCATTTTGAGCCCGGGATTAAAGAGCCTTGCATAAATTTCCATTATGCTATTGGATTTTGAAACTATGGATCTGGCACTAGTGACTAAGTCTTTTGTGCTAAATGATGCTTTGACCGGGTTGATGTTCAGATCACTTCTGCAAGAAAATGCAAATAACATTTTCATTGTCTTCTACTCTAAGGAAACTGCCTATGATATGTGTTTACATACTTAGCTAGTGCTTTATGGAAATACGGAAGCGGTTGAAACTCAGAGATTTATAGATTATTCTACCGTTGGAAAATACTGAGAGAGTTGTCACTATCTACTTTGAATTTTTCATATTTCAGTGCATAAGAAATATGGGTGCAATGGGTGAGTAGACGATTTTTTAAAAATTGCAGATTATAAGATATAACTGAACTCTGAAGACCGTGAAATCAAAATCACGAAAGCAGGTTACTGAGGCACGGAGACTCAGCGCTGACTACAGTTCTCCTGTCAGAACAAAGCAAATGCAAGTCAATTTTTAGCTGTCCTCAACCTCTTAGGAGGTTTTTAGAGGTGTCATCTTTAGACCAATAGATGTAATTCTGTGTGTGTTTGTTTTCTGCTAATTAATTTAAAATAAGTACATTCCTTCTTCCTTTTCTTAATCTTGTACTGAGGAGGCACTATGTTTTTTTATATAAAAATAATAGGCATAGGCTTTAAGAGCAATTGCTTTGGAGTTTGACCCTTGCCTGAGTGGGAAGTATATCATTATTTTTCAAGGATTTTTTTTTTTGGAAGCACTATTGAATGTGTTAACACATATAAGAGGTTTAATCTCAGTAAACAGGAAAGCTACCCCTAATTGATTTTTTCCCCCCAAGCTGACTTAACAGGTAGAGTGTGCGTCTTCAGATATTTCAGTTTATATGCAGGGAAATGACAATCAGGTTACAAAAAAGCATTATTTATAATGTCAGTTCCTGCCTGGCTAAAACGTGATAGCTCGGTTATGCAAACCATATAATAGATTTTGTTACAAACACAAGTTATGAAATGAGATCTTCTTTGCTGATAAGAAGATCAGAAGCTGAAACACTGGGTGACAGAATTTACGTCTGTGCTATAAAGCCAGAGTTTCTCTATTGCTAACCATAGAAACAATTTTCTAAAAGGCTTGTTTAGAGTGAAAGTTCATTTGATTTTCTTTAACATTTGAAATAGACTAGATGGAGCTCAAAGGCACATGCAGGGGAAGAAACATCTGGATTTGATCCTAATTAGTACATTAAAATATCTTAATAAGCACCTATGAGTAGTGATGTAATTTGGATTTATTTAAATAATCATATAGTGCTATTAATGTTATTTGTCCTATTACCGTTTGCCTTCGATATTATTTGCAATAGTAGTATACACGCATTTTATTTTTGCATAGTTGTAATACAAGTTTTATTTATTTGCAGCTTATACACAAGGGCTTTGAATATCGAAATATGAATTTTTCAGAAACCTGAAATTAAATAGTAATTTGAGGTTATATGCCCACAGTATGGAAACACATCGGTGAAGAAGGATTTCATCAAATTCTCAGAGCGATCAAATTTGTTGTTAAAATGGGAGAAATTCTGCCTCAGAGAAGCATGAAAATTGAGCCACTGGAATTTAGGTTCCACGTAAGGAGTAAAAGACCAAACTTTACATACTATAGTCAGGGTAGGAATAAATTTGGGGAGCTACTAAGTGTCTCTGAAAAATATAGGTCCTATTCTAGGATTTCCAGATTTGACTGAGCAGAGGTGCTATGAAAAGGTGTATATTCTGCAGTAAGTGGAGGAAGAAACACTGGATTTGAAGTCAGCAGGCTTAGAAGCCTTATCTGCAGCTTCCTTCCACTCACACGAGGAGCTCTCTTGGAAAATAATTCCTATGTCTCTGTTTCTTGGTAAATTAAAACTGGGGCTTGGAAAGCAAAAAAAAAAACAACAACAACACACACACACACAAAAAACAGAACAAAAAAATAACATGGTAGGGCTGTAGCCAGAGGCAACGCAGGAAGAAATGACAATCAGATTAATGTCCCAACAGTCCCTGCTTACGTCTCTCATCTTTCTACTAACTCATCTGGAACTCCCTCCCTGTCTAAAGAATAAAGTGTCAACTCATGCTTAAGGGTCTAAAATCTGGCCTAAATTTAATGGTCAATTCTAACATCCCTTTATTTGTGAATTTATTCCAGTCCTATCACCTGGAAAATACATTTTACTTTCTTATATAATACTAGCCTGTACTTCCAGATATAGCTATAGCATATTCCTGAATGCCTCTTCATTTACGATTTCAGCACTTAATCAGACACTGCAATAGATTATTACGTCAAGACACCTCTTATTCCTCCAACTAAGGTATTTACCAATGTGGTCATTTTCATCATCACTAGTAGCAGTAATGCTGGTGGTAGGAGAAACTAAGTGATCGCTATGGGTCAGGCATTTCACATGTATTATTTCTAATCCCTATAAGAATCTTTCCCAGCGAGCTAGATCAGTGTTGCAAATCATATCAGGCTGACCAAAAGCCCAAACTCTCCCCACTGTCCTATGCTATCCCCGTTGTCAAGGTCATAATTTAGATATCCTTGAAATTCAATGCATAGTGATTTAATTTGAAAGAACTACAATTTCAAAAAAAAAGTTTTAAGAAATCATACCTTTTGACCTAGTAATTGCACATGTGGAACCCTTTTTTGAGAAAACAGTAAGAGGTGAAGATAAACATTAATCTACAAGGACAGTTAATGCACCCTTATGGGTATAAAACAAAAATGAATAGAAAAGTATACGGATAGGTGATGATTAATTAAAGCATGCTTCGTATATAGGATGGAAATAAAATAGATGCAAACATTAAAATACATGCTTTCAAATGATTTTTACTTGCACAAGTGCTTAAATAAAAAGTATGATACTCATTTTTCAAAAAGTATGACATTTAAAATTATAAAAAATATATAAAGATAAACAGAAATAAAGGAAAAAAGGGGAAGGGATATAGCAAAGTATTTATAGGGTGGGATTATGGATTTATTTTCTTTTTTATGTTTTCCTACATTATTCTATAATTTTAATCTTTATCTTGCACATTTCTCACAATGGGTATATATTGTTTTGATAATTAAAACAAAGGACCTAAATACATTTTACACTTAAAAAACCACATACAGGAGTTCCTGTCGTGGCTCAGCAGTTAACGAATCCGACTAGCATCCATGAGGATATTGGTTTGATGCCTGGCCTTGCTTAGTGGGTTAAGGATCCTGCGTTGCCATGAGCTGTGGTGCAGGTTGCAGACGTGGCTCAGATCCCACACTGCTGTGCTGTGGCGTAGGCCAGCAGCTGTAGCTCCAATTAGACCTCTAGGCTGGGAACACAGGTGTGACCCTAAAAAAAAAAACAAAAACAAAAAAACACATACATAAACTGTTAAAGCCCATATCATGGGAACTCCTATTTTTTATTTTTTTTAGGGCAGCACCATGCATATGGAAGTTCCTAGGCTAGGCGTTGAATGAGAGCTACAGCTGCCAGCCACAGCCACAGCGACGCTAGATCTGAGCCTAATCTGTGACCTATACCACAGCTCATGGCAACACCAGATCCTTAACCCACTGAGCAAGGCCAGGGATTGAATCTACATCCTCACGGATATGAGTCAGATTTGTTACCACTGAGCCACAATGGGAACTCCCTGTTGTTGGTTTTAACATATTTAATGGAAATAAAGATCATATTAAGTGACATAATAAGCATTCAAATGATTTCTCAATAAATGAGCGCACAAGTTTGTTGTATAGAAAAGTATACACATATGCATATTTGCAAACACAGAGGTGTCTTACTTCCAGAACCCTTTCTAAACTATTCATAACACAGCAAATACAAGGTCTGAAGCATTTAAGTGCTCTGAGAAGCTAAAATAGATATCATAAATCCATATCTTGAAGCTTTTTTAATCCAAAAAGGAACCAAACAAAACAAGGTAACTCCAAATTTAGCCTATGCTCATACTATGGCAAAAATATACATCTACTTTGAACCCTTTAGATCATATTTACTTTTGCTTTGTATATATTTTTAAACAACCTTGGTTACATAATTTCTCAGCCCAGTGCCTATTAGAATCAACAAATTAGGCAGAGCATGGTGACAGCCTGATAGACTCAAGGCACATTTGCAGAAGCAAAAATGACAAGTGAAAGCTCCTTGATGGAGAAGAAGGAAAAATATGCATAAAGACTTAAATAAGCTTAGTCTCAGGTCATTTAATGTAGAAGACACTATTCTTATTGTATCCTGATAGGCCTTCTCTATTGCAGGTAAAAATGAAATAGCTTATGTTTATTATAATGAGTCATTCCTGAGTCATGATTCAAAAGAGATGTTATACTCAAACATATTGTTACTTTCATTCATTTCATCATTCAGCTGACATTTATTGAGACTGATTTATTTACTCTGTCATGTGCAAGGCAATGAGGATATAAAGATTAAAAAAATACGGCACAGAACTTTGAAAAGCTCCCCATTGGTAGGTGGAAACAGACATAGGGAAAAACATATCTGTAAAAACATGAGAGGAACAAACTATGCTATACTAGAAATATGTACAGAGTGCTACAGAGACAACCAGTTAGAGTTGGAGGATGCATATAGCATATAACAGAAAATAATTCCGAATCAAACATATTTCAGTTATTTAGAAAATCCTTTATGGGGTATGTTGCCTTCACAGGTATGCCAGATAAGTCAGGCATCTCATTGCTGTGTGTTGCAGTGGTGACAAATGGCAAATAAGGCTTGTGGAATAAACCACAGCTGCTTCCCATTGCTTTAGAGGAAGCCGTCTGTGCAGGCAGTGGCATGCAGGAAGGACCTGCCATTCTTAGAAGCAGCTTATAATTTATACACGCAATTACATGTATGTAGACAGAGCTGGAGGCATAAAGGACATTTAGGACTCAACTAGCGAGCAGGCCGATCCTGTCCTCTGCCATGCTCTCAGCATCCTTAACACAGCTACACATGCTATTATGTCACAGATACTGTCTTTCATTCTAAAGACGTCACCATAAATTCTACTCCATGTCACTCTTCTCCTCAGAAACTCACCAGATTTTTCTTTTCTCCACAACCCATTTTAGAACTTAATCATAGTCTGCCTTATCTCCTCATTTGGCCATTTTGATTTCACATGTGCATGGTCTGTCTTCTCCACCTGAGACTGTGACTTCTTAGAGAGAAGGAGCTCTTCCTTCTAGGGCTCTATGTCTCTCAACTCACCTTGTACAAAAGTACAAACCAGCTTCTCAACAAGTAACTTTATTGAAATTTAATACAAAGATTGAATCTTGCCAATGGTAAGATTTTTGGTGGTAAGTGAAATTGCCAAAGGAATTTTCCAGTGGATAAGATTACATTTTGTGGCTGAAAATTCCCTAGTGGGTGCTTTGTTCTCATAGCAGCAGGCTGTAAACTCATCCTGTCTACATTTCAAATCAATATGACATTTGTTTCTTTTTATGTATTACTATTAATCATCACTGTGAAGATTAGTAAGTGGTTGTTTCTGCCTAGTAGATGCAGATGACAGGAGTTTCTCATCTCTTATCATTGTGAAATTGGACAGTCTATATGGTTAATGGAAGTCTGAGAATATATCTGATTGCTGGTGGTCTTAGCATAAGGGCCAGGGAAAGATTTATGTTTCCAGTGGAACAGTCTCCTTCTGTGTCACACGACCATTCATAATCTGACTGCAGATCTAGACTGTGACTAATATTTGGCTTTAATATGATAGGTCGTTACCGTGGAGGGAATCAGTAAGAGCACAACTGTCACTTCCTCGGAAAAATTTAATCCACAGATGGATCCCAACACCCAACTGCGCTGGTGTCCAAAACTAATGGGGATTTTTGCTAAATAAGGACTGATCCAGCCAAAAAAGATACACTCTGACTAGAGAAATCTATATCACGCATCGCTATAAAAAGTATATTTACCCAAACGCTGACTGTTTTGGAACACTAGAATTTTCCTAATAGGGATGCAGTGAAAAGTCCCTCACTAATTAAAAGGCACATTTATATTTTTCCCCTAATAAGATGAAGCAATCCAGTTAATCAATGCTATCAAGCACTTAAAAAAATTTCAGTTACTGACAAAATTTAATCCTTCACGTTCTCTTATTAAGATAAATAATTAAGGTAAAAATTCTATTCGGATTGGGAAGCCGCTTTTTAAAATAATCAACTTTTCTCCAATTTTCTACTTCAGTAAATAAGCCTTGCTGCATATCATTCCATGGGAGGGGAAAGTGATGATGAGAAAGACTAGGATATGTTATTTATTTGCCACCTCCCATCAATAGGCTTATAAAAACAACCATCATCTTATAACATGGCATTAATTTCTTTAAAGGTTTTTCCTATCACATGAACCTCTCTTGGCCTGCGGTGCCTTCCGTTTATTTGGAGTAGCATGTCGAAGCAAAACAAGTTCGACCCTAATTCCAGAGAAATGGCATGGCTTTCTGGGTGAGTGCTTTTCCAAAAGAGCTCATTACCTGGAAATAAAAATGTTGCCTCTGTGAACTCAGGTGGTTTGGAAAATTCTGAGCCATCTCCAGATGCACAGAATGAATCACAATAAAGAAGAGAACATATCAATAATTAATTTCCTCTTTCCATTTAGGTTTAATACTCCTTAAAGGATTAATTAGACCTCTCCTGTTTCTTAGAAAAAAATCCATGAGGAAACACATTTCAGAAGAAGCTTATTGCAGCCCCACGAACTGTTCCTCAGCCTCATGCCCTTCAGATGAATTAGGCTCTCGATCTCCAGGCTTTTTGAGATTTAGGCTACAGCCTGGCTTCCTAAGTATCCACCTATTTTGCAGAGTTAATCCAAACTGTCTACCAATAACACTTGGCTTAATATGTTAAATTAGACCTCCCTGGTGTGAAGCGTGATTCCCACAGAGAGGGCTTAAAAAGGCAAGATGGTGGGTAACAGGGCTTGGATACAGTATCGTCTCAACAAATGGAAGGAAACAGCAACGTATTTGGCTTTCTGGGAGTCACGCCGCGTACACAGCCTGTTCCTCACCCTTTTAATTTCAGTATCTTTGCTGTGTGCTGGGGAAAGTGGCACAACGCAGGATCAAGAGCCATCTGCAAAACCTTAGCGTATTTCACCAGCACCTCCTAGGGGCCATGTGAGGGTATGAGGCTAGGAGCTGGGCACCGGCGCAGACACTTTCCTTATTCAGTTTCACCTCTCCCACACGCAAC
The DNA here is from genome assembly GCA_004024745.2 of Catagonus wagneri. Taxonomy (NCBI): domain Eukaryota; kingdom Metazoa; phylum Chordata; class Mammalia; order Artiodactyla; family Tayassuidae; genus Catagonus; species Catagonus wagneri. Next base: position 3,702,165 of record PVHT021183560.1, on the reverse strand, counting down.
AATCCACCCGGGCTGTGCCGCGCAGAACCGGAGCCAGTTTGTTGAAATAGTTTGGCGTCTCTAGAAGGCCTTTTAGAGGCTTAAATAAACTGCACGGAAGACACGTTCGATCGCTTGAAGAAAACATTCAACACACATAGGGATTTCAAACTTAGTGTAAGGAAGAGACACCGAAATACACTGTGTGCTTTAAGAGCAAAGCTTCACTATGACACCAAAGTACTCAGAGGCTTATGCACAGCCCCAGTTTACACACACACAAGCACACGCGCGCGGGCACACACACACACACACACACAGTTTAATCTGTAAAGTTCCAGGATCCGGCCGGTTAACACTGACGTTGACATAGCTTTTGAAAGGGTCTACACGCTCTTGCCTGGTTGCTGGGAATGAGGGCTGGGAGGCGCTGGTGCGAGGGCAGAGCTGAGTGTCTGTAGGAGTTGCCGTTCCAGAGAATTCATTACTCTTTAATTGCTCTGATTTTAGATCAGCAGAGCGTGCTGGGCGCTGGTGGAAAGAGACTGAGGGCGGACAAATGCGAGAGGGAACGAGTCGTTCACCCTTCAGAGCAGTCTAGGCGCTTTGTAAGTAATTCACCAGCAGTCGGGAGAAGGAAGAGCCAAGCGGTTAGGCGGTTGCAACAGTTGTGCGCGTCTAAATCCAGCTGGGTTCTGCGCGCCGATCGCGGTCCCTTTCCCCACTGAAGTCACGGCTCCTCCGCGCACCGCTGGTTCCGCGGGGGTTGCGAGGGACGTGGGGGCTCTTGGGTGGCAGGGAAGGGGAAAGGAAGGGCGCCCCGGCTGAGGTGGAAGCCTCCACCGCTGCCGACGTTTCGCCCGGTCACAGGCTCCCCGCAAGCCCCTTGGGATACACGCATGGCACAGCCGCCACGGAGGACAGAAAAAGGGAAGTGTGGGGCTCGGAAAGGGGTAGGAAGCTTTGCCCAAACGCCAGGCTGCAATTAGGCAGCCGCAAAAGCCCGGCCGCGGAGCTTCCCACCTGCTGCTGTCCCAGCTGGGGCGCAACTTCCTCCTCCCCTGCCCCGCCGGACTCCCAGAACGGGCTGGGAGGGCGGAGGGGAAGGAAGCGGCGGCAGGTTCTCCTCGCGGGCTGCGCCGCAGGCCGGGGTGTAGCATCCTCCCCTCCCCGCCGCGGTTCCCGGGGCCGGCCGCGCGGCCAGGCGCGCTGCGATTGGTCGGCAGCGGCCGGGGCGGGGCCAGGCGGTATCTCCCGGACGGCCTCAAAAGAGCCCAGGATATTGCAGAGTGCTCTGGAGCCCTGGCCAGCGCGCAGCCTTCCCCGGCGCCGGCAAGCTGGGTCTTGGGAATTCTGGTTTGCTTTGGCTCACTCGCTTTCACAAACTACCGGATCTTACATGCCTCTGTAACCCCCCACTTCCACTCCATGTTCCCATGCTCCTGCGCCAGCAACAGGTAAGGGCTGCTGTGTATTTTCTTCCCTCCTTTTCTCTCGTTGCCTGTGTACCCTGGGGAGTGGACTCGGGCTGCCGTTCCCGACCCTACCCTGCCCGGCTGCTCCAGAGGTGCCCAGCTGTCACGCCGTTGTAGCGCTCAACCACGCTCCGGAGTCCCAGATCATGCCTATAGAGTTTGTGTGCGCACCAGAACGAACATCCCCAGAGCTAAAAATACTGAGACATGCTTGGAACAGTTGAGCAATAGAAACAGATTTCTCTGCAGCATCTGTTTGTGCTCATAACTTCCAGTGCACCAGCTGTAGCAAGATACTGAGTTTGGAGACAAGGGCGAGGGAGCCTGTGTTCGATTCTAACTCGAAGGGAAAAAAAGGACGGGGGAGGGGGATGGAGGTTGCGTCTAGAGTACTGGTCTCAAACCGTGGCAAATCTTGGGACTTAGTACTAGTCCTGATCCTTGGCGTCTCCCCGCCCCCCCCCACCCCTTTTGTCATTGCTTCAAGTGTAGCTTCGAGTTCCAAACCGAACGAGCGTCTCAAAGTTGCTTTGCTGGGGAAGAGAGCGGGAGCTCGGGTTGGCTTTGAGGCTGAAGACCGCAAAACTTTTACATCATCTGTCACTCTCCCCTAAGCAACTTGTTTTTCTTAGTAATAATAGTGTTAATACCGAAATTGAAGGCAGTGTGGTTTCAGGGAAGCGCAGTGGTCAAAACGACCTGATTCTGCAAAAGATTGCATCATAAAACATAGACTCATCATGACAATTGAAAAAAAATCGAGATAGGAAACGGGCAGTTTATTCCCTGTGTCTGGGTAATCCTGTCAGTAGGACTGTAACTAGGATAAGGCTGTGAATCCTGGGGATTTTCATAAACTCAGAATTTACCTGCTAAGAAATAAGGCATTATTTGTAAACGTGTTTTGGATATGCAAAAAATGCGTATTGCTTTGTACCACTTGTTTTCTTTACATATTAATAATCGGTAGGCTGCCAGATTTCCTCTCGCTAATCACTGTTGTATGTCTGCTGTATATTATCTATACACTTGCTAGCTTCTTCCTGCTCAGTTCTACCCCAGCCCCCAAGTGTTTTATGTATATTTGCCATTATCCGGAAAAAAAAAACCCAGGCTCAGGAGTAAGAGATGTTTAAGGATGGTGGGAGGGGTGAGAGATGGGGTCAAGGTCATTTCACTTTGCTTTCAGCTCCTCCTCCTCCCTCTTCGGGAGCACTTTCTTTTACCTTATTGATATCCATTAGGAATATCTGCTCCGAACCCTATTGAATTTGGCATAAAAAAAAAAACCACGATATTTTTACTTCCTTCAGACTTTCCGGCTCTAGACTCTGGTTGGCTGTAGCGTCCTTGTATGACTTTCGAGTAGCATGAACCACTGACCATGCTTTTTACCTGAACAGATCGGCTGTTTCAGCTTTTTTTTTTTTTACTGTGTGTTTTTGTTTAACAAAGCGGTGCATTTCTCTGCGTTTACACCTGCTAAGTGATGCTACATGCATTATTGAATATGAATCTTGTAGGGCTCACGTAGATAAGTGGGTAACCCTCTCCCTTCCCCTTTTGCCCCTCCCCCTCCCTTCTGTTTACTGAGCTTCTGAGAGGTTACTCTGCTAGCATTTGAGCTCTCATGGCAACATGTGCCCAGAGCACACTCAGGCTCGTCTATATGGCGTCAGCTGGGGAATAGCTGCCCTAAACACTCATTAGCAGACCTCCCCTTCAGCCCAATGCACTTTCTTTTACTCTCCTTATTTCCTTTTCTTACTTAGAAATTTTGTATTCACTGTATGCTGCTACCAAATTAGGAGACCCATTTATTCTTCATGATTACATTTTTCCACTTTCTTACACTCCGTGGTAGGATTCTTTCCTTTATGATAAAAATGGTCAAGAGTCATTCATTTGCACCGTGCTATCTCCTGGACTTTGTGTTTCTCCACAGCTCTCTCGCCTTTAAACATCTACCTTGAGATTGAAGCTGAACTATTTTTTTCCATTGCTTATGCTTAATTTTGGCTCAGCCTATAAATAGTCTTAACATGAACAGCACTACATGTAGCCTCTCCATTTCCCAGAAATACTTTCTACCTCATTGGTTATACTGTGGGTAAAAATGATTATTTGTGTCTGTTACATTTATTCCAGGCCCTGAAATAGTCTGGCTGAAAAGAGAGACTATACACTTGGTTCACGAAATCCGATATCAATTCTCCAGAGCTGTACCCACCAGGGAGTCAAAATCACTTGACTATTTCATCTATTCTTAATCAAATGTTTCTTAAAAATTATTTCGACTATATCCTACAATGAAGTCGCATGAAAGCCCTATTCCAAATTAAAGGGATTTTTTTTTGCCAGATGCTCAAGAATTGGTGATTTTCAGTGTGAGAAGAGCAGACAAGGAAGTCTTCTGCTTGCCTGCAGCCACTCAGGCATGTGGGCAGGTTAATAGGAAAGACATTCTTCATAGTGAACTAGTAAGACAATTACCCTATCAAACTTTGGCAGGTTCTAGATTTTTGCTCTGTCATCAGCTCCACAAAAGTCTGAATACACGTAACGTGTGTGCACACATATATGCACATAAATCTGTTTTGGAGCATATCTGTTAGAAGTGACAAAAGTTTTCATTTTGCCAAAAAATATTTTTTCCCCTTTCCAAGGCAGAAATGGTAGAATTTCTAAGTGATGCTCCACATATGGAACAAATTCTGTCATTAGCAATGGAAATAAGACAATAATAGTCGCTCAATACAGGCTATTTTCAAGATTCTAAATGCAGAAAGCTATTCGGAGGAAGCTGGTATTGTGTGTTTTGTGGAATTCAAACTAATGTCCTGGGGTCAAGATTTTTGGAAAGTTGTAATTCAGTCTTTAGATTTCATATGGTTGTTATGCCTTAATCTGGAAAGAGTGCAGAAATAAGTCAGAAGAAATTTGAGACTGTCTACTCATGGTCCCTAATGGTAACTCAGATGGAAGGATTGTTTTGAATCATGAAAAGGGAATTTCTCGGTGTCAACTTATACTCTAAGATTCTGAAGTCAGTCAGAGCTCAAGAATAAAGCACTATTTAAGTGAGCTCCCCCCCCACCACCACCACCTTTGCACCTGCCTTCAGTGTCATGTTATTGTCTCTGTTTTTGTTTAGAAATGCTGGGCAATTTCATATGAGCCAAATAAGCTGAAATCACTGTTAAAAAAAATCATTTCTATGTCCAGGATCTAGAACCCTGAGGAATAGGAGTTTGTTTCCTTTGTCCAAGTACAAACTTCATGGGGAAGCAGACAAAACATTGAAGCAGGTGGAAGGCTGTGAAGGCACAGTAACTTCTTTTTTATAAAATAATTCAAAGGCACTTTCAAACCGGGCATCATTTAGGTGTCAAAAGCTGCCAAAATGTAACACACATTGCAATTTTCACAGATGACTAATCTCAGGAAAAATGTGTTGGGGCACATTCTTGCATAATAACTTGGATAAAGAGGGAGAAGTGAAAAGACTGTAACAAGGCATTTTCAAAGACAATGCACCTTGCTTCTCTTGAAAGGGGCGCAGGAAAACAGAGCGGTCATTTACTTTCTTTGTTTGTGGTTGGCTTGGCTGAACTTGGTTCTGTGAACTGCTTAATCTGAATGTGGTTTTGGGGGGAGAAAGGAAAAGTGGAATCCTCAGCATCAGGACTTCAACAAATTTCTGTTCCTTCCCATCTGTTGTTCATTGTCCCCCCTTTAACATAAGAGAGAGATTTGGTCATTTGAAAAGTTGAGAATCACTTTTATTTTTCAGTTCTGTGCTGTATTCGGTTTTTAAAATTTTTATTTGGTTCACCAAACACTCTAGACTTTCTCTTAGGCTTTTGTCAGTCAAGGAAAGATTAGTTTCTTTGGAGCAAAAAAGGAAAGTCAATAGATGGTTTTTACCTGGGGCGGGGGCGGGGAGGGGGCGAGGCAAGAGGAGAAAACTGAAAACTACTGTTTGTTCACATTTAGTGAAGGTGAGTGCCTTCTCCACAGGAACACAGGGCAAGCAATAAATAGCACTCGAAGCGAAAGTAAGGTGCCTGACCCTTACAATGTACTCCTACAAAGCTGTCTCTGTTTGGGAAAACACAGACTTGGACTTACATGAAATGAGTTTCAGCTTTATCTCAATCCGCTAAAGACCTGGGTCCTTCGGCGCAAAGGTGCTTACTTCCTAGCCTGTCATTACACATGGCAATCCCATCTCCGGAGAATCTGAGGACTCTGATTGCTAGGCAACAGACTCGCTCTCTATCCCCCAGAGCAAACCTGCGTCCTCAAGTCAGAATCCCTTGTGCCAACAAAGATGTTATCAGGTGTTTCTGTACAGTGACTGCTCTGAAGTGTATGAAGTGATGGAGCGAGCCCAAACAGTCTCCAGAAATTGGGATCCATCTCAGATGATCATGAGGGCTGTCTGCTCAGTTTTATCTTTTAAACAGAACTGCCTTCGCAGTTCGACCCTATCATCAAAGGCTCCAATATTCTCCCAGAATGCACCTCCTACACAATTAATAGTAACATTCTACATTCATGTGAAGTGCTCTCTAGACACCTCCGAGTTCATAAAGCTTCATGACAAACCTTGGAGTTAGGGAATCTTCCTTTTGCTTAATCACTTGGCAGTGGAGCGAGTAGAGGAGGCAAAAGAAGAGAGTAAGAGGACAGAGGTGGATGTTCTGTAAAACAGACCAGTCTAGATTTGCCGGGAAAAAAAGAAAGAAAGAAAAAGAGGGGAAAAGGGACCTACGGTTTTGGTTGAAAGACTGTCACAAGTAACTAAGTCTTCTGTGTTAAGTGACTTCACGCTTTTAATTAAAATAAGGAAATACTTGCAGGGGTGGGGGGGGGGAGATACAAAGAAAGGAGAAACCCAGTAAGTCAGCGTAGAGAATATTTATCTATATCTGACCCCATGTCTTGCTAGGAAATGTTGCCTAGGGTGTAGGTAGGGTTAGAACTTTTATAATGACTCCTGTAATGAGTGATCTCTCTGTTTCTGCAGGACATGTTCTCTGGATGCCAGCTGAGTTGCTAACGTGACTCTGCATGCCAGGAGACCGACCCCGGTAGAAAGAATCTCGAGGCTCCCGGAGACTCCCATCTCTCCTTATTTTTTTTTTTTTTTTTGTGTGTGTGTCCTCACTGAACATTCAAAACTGTTTCTCCAAAGGGTTTTGCAAAAACTCAGACTGTTTTCCAAAGCAGAAGCACTGGCGTCCACAGCAGAAGCGATGGGCAGTGTGCGCACCAACCGCTACAGCATCGTGTCTTCAGAAGAAGACGGCATGAAGCTGGCTACCCTGGCGGTTGCGAACGGCTTTGGGAACGGGAAGAGTAAGGTCCACACCCGGCAGCAGTGCCGGAGCCGCTTCGTGAAGAAGGACGGCCACTGTAACGTGCAGTTCATCAACGTGGGCGAGAAGGGGCAGCGGTACCTGGCAGACATCTTCACCACGTGTGTGGACATTCGCTGGCGGTGGATGCTGGTTATCTTCTGCCTGGCCTTCGTTCTCTCGTGGCTGTTCTTTGGCTGTGTGTTTTGGCTGATAGCTCTGCTCCACGGGGATCTGGATGCATCCAAGGAGAGCAAAGCTTGCGTGTCCGAGGTCAGCAGCTTCACGGCCGCCTTCCTCTTCTCCATTGAGACCCAGACGACCATCGGCTACGGCTTCAGGTGCGTCACGGACGAATGCCCGATCGCTGTTTTCATGGTGGTCTTCCAGTCCATCGTGGGCTGCATCATCGACGCCTTCATCATTGGCGCGGTCATGGCCAAGATGGCCAAGCCCAAGAAGAGAAACGAGACCCTGGTCTTCAGTCACAACGCTGTGATCGCCATGAGAGACGGCAAGCTCTGTTTGATGTGGCGAGTGGGCAACCTTCGCAAAAGCCACCTGGTGGAGGCTCACGTGCGCGCGCAGCTCCTCAAATCCAGAATTACTTCCGAAGGGGAGTACATCCCCCTGGATCAAATAGATATCAATGTCGGGTTTGACAGTGGCATCGACCGTATATTTCTGGTGTCCCCGATCACCATCGTCCACGAAATAGATGAAGACAGTCCTTTATATGACCTGAGTAAGCAGGACATTGACAATGCAGACTTTGAAATTGTTGTGATCCTAGAAGGCATGGTGGAAGCCACGGCCATGACCACCCAGTGCCGGAGCTCATATCTGGCCAACGAAATCCTCTGGGGCCACCGCTATGAGCCCGTTCTCTTTGAAGAGAAGCATTACTACAAAGTGGACTATTCGAGGTTCCACAAGACTTACGAGGTACCGAACACTCCCCTTTGTAGTGCCAGGGACTTAGCAGAAAAGAAATACATCCTGTCCAACGCTAACTCGTTTTGCTATGAAAACGAAGTGGCCCTCACCAGCAAAGAGGAAGACGACAGTGAAAACGGAGTCCCAGAAAGCACGAGTACGGACACCCCCCCGGACGTGGACCTTCACAACCAGGCGAGCGTACCTCTAGAACCCAGGCCCTTGCGGCGAGAGTCAGAGATATGACTGAAGCCGCCTCTGGAATATTTACTTTAAAACACAGTCTGTTGGTCAAAGGCCCAAAACAGTTATTCAGACGACGGTACTGGCGAAGAGGTGGGTCAAGACAAGTGGCCGCAAGGGACTGAGGTTAGCACAGAGGTTTTCAAAGCAAGACTGTAAGCGCGAAGATTAACATAAAGCACTAAACATGCCTCCCTGTGACCCGATGGTGGCACATACATGTCGTAGAATAAGTTATGGTGGGGTGTTTATGTTGTGTTTTGTGTTTTTACAAAACTTGAACTTGCAGGCAAGCCTTGGTCGGTTGGGTGTTTGACTTATCCAGAATGCTTCTCTTTAGGGAACAAGAATGTTTTTAATGGCATAACATTTTTAAATGTTTTAAAGGCAAGACCCTGCCTTAACTTTGAAAAAGCTGCTAACTACATGAACACAAATTGTATTGTTGCAGTGTAGTTTTTTTCTTTCGTGTAATTTAAAAGTCAGTGTTGAACTTGGTTGAAAGCTCATGATATGCGCTTCAAAGTGGCAAGTATTTGGCTATTAGCTGCCAAAATGAGAGCCTGATTTTTTTGAGGCCAGTACTTTGTTTGCTAGAATTGATTTCTCTCTCTCTCTCTGTGTGTCTCTCTCTGTGTCTCTCTGGTTACATAAGGGCATTATGTAACACTAGCCAAATGGTAGCCTCCGGGTTGTCGTTGTTGTTGTTGTTGTTTTTCCTCCATGGTGTTAATGGGTTATCTCAAATTTTAAGTTAGACTACCTAGAATAAAATACCAAAGATAATGCACATTTTTGCACAGTGGAGCTAACACTAAAAAGGAAAGCAAGCCCCACAGCTGCCTTGAAATCAAGAGACAATAACTTTGAACCTCAGCAAGACCTTGAACTGCCCTCTCCTTTTGCACCTTATTGTGATGTTCGTATTCAGAAAACAGTCTAGTGAGTGTAGTGCTTTTACATTTTTGTTCTTTCATGTCACTTTCACATGACAGGAGGAAGAAGGCAGGGGAAGTAAAATTCACACACACACCCCGTGATATAAACATCTCTTTTTTCCTTCGAGGTGGTGCTGGCCAGGTGAACACCTGAGTTGAAAGATGATGATGTGCTCTTAGATTTTTTTTCTTCTGGGTTTTTCCACTTTTGCACATTCCAAAATTTATTCCATAAGACCTAGGTTGTAGCTAGCTGGCATCCTTCACGCTGAGCCATCCAACATGGAAGATCAATAGGTTTAAACCCTTTCGGCTGAATTCCTCGCCCTGAATGTCAGTACATTTCCAGCTTGACTTCATCTTCCAAAAGATGCCACGCCTGGCCTCTAGGCTGGTCCTGGGTCTGGAGTGAGTCCTACAGCTCCCGAGCAGGCAGCGGATGCCAAAGTGGGAAGGTGGTGAGATGTGGACAAACCATTTTATGTACCTCATCAGCTCAAATGTTCAGGATGGAGGGGAATGTTGCCTTTTTTTTTTTTTTTTAACAGTGGAGTCGGAATGAAAATGTCTCAGTATTTTAGGGTCAGTAAGAGCCATAGAAATTCTAACAGTCACAAGGAAAAGAGATGAGGGTCAAAAGCATTCTTTCCCCTTCACGGGTGTACACTCAGGACTGAATCTGAGCTGATCCCTTTTGCCTGTGGCGCCCAAGAGCAGGTTCCTTAGGACACATTGTTTTCCAGAAGGCTCTCCTGCCTGGCTGCTCGAAATGCCAGAGACATTTTGTTTTGTTTTGTTTTGTTTTCTGCTCTAGCTCAACATAATGGAACTCTCTTTTGATGGAAAGTTCCTTATTTGTGAATTCTGGGGTTGCTGACTTTTCTTTTAATTGGAGTCTCCAAATCAACTCTCTTATGGTATTATATCCCTGTATGCCATTAAAAAACAGCTTGTTCTGAAATCCTGTATTTTGTAAACTGATGTCTGCGATGGTCTCTGGTTCTTGAACAGCCATATCTGAATGCGGTGCCTGCAATAACATGACAGTCTCTGCTGTTCTCAGCCTTCAAAGTTGATGGGTTTGAAAACTGTGGCATTCTTTTCATTAAAACCAAGTCAGAGCTATCAAGTGAGTGGATGCTGTTTTAAGTCCAAATTTAAAGGTAGATTTGGGAAGTTGTTCAGAGAATTGGAGGAACTGGGGTGAAATGGGCAAGAGAATTTAGTCTTCTGTCCAGGGCCCACCGCTTGGCCATGGACCCTGAGAGGAGATGGAGGGCTTTCAGCTGCTGCTATTTCGATACTTTTGCAAAGGAAAATAATCAAACCAAAGAGTATTCAGTGATAGATAAATTAAATGAAGATATAGTGGAGAAGGGGGGCGGTGACCACAGAGAAGGCACCCTCCCGTCAGAGTGCTGCCACTTCAAAAGACTTGAGCTATTTGAAAGGGGGTGGGGTTGGGGGCAAGAATGAGGGAGGGAAATCTTTCAACTTCTTTCTGAAAAAGAGAAAAAAAACTCTAAAATTTCTGGTGCACAGGTTTGTTTTTTTTTTTCCAAGAAAATTTTGCAGAAGCTATGTTTTTAAAGTGTACATTTTATAAAGTTTATCAGATATTTTCATATTTAAAGCCAAATGTAAATAGAAGTCTGTAAAGGGAAAAAAATTGCCATAGAAAGTATAATTTCAGTGCAGCCATTTCTGGGAGCTAGTACCTATATGCTACCGGTTAGCATGGTTTTAGCAAATATTTACCAGCCTTATAAGGTTCGTATGGCTATGTTCTTCTGTTATTTATTTCAGCATGGATTGTTCATTTGAAAGCTTTCCCTAGTTATTAGTGTTTTAACAGTTACAAGCTTTAAATGGCAATTTTTGTTGTTGTTGTTAAGAGCCAAGACACAGGTAATGCACAATTTTTTTTTTTGCTGCATTTTACCTTCAAAACATTTGTCCTTATTGACTAGGTCTCCTTAATTAGTACATATTTGTCATTATAATGCAGACTGAAGAGACTCAACGTGAATATCTGGGGACTATCCCCAGATCTGTGTCACTTCTCTGTTACAAGCAAATCCCCATTGAATTTTACTTAAGAATGATTCCCTTTTAAAGAATTTTTGCCCATAGACATACGGGCATTCTATTTTTGGGAGGAGGCATAGATTCCTGTTTATCCTATTTTTAAATAAAAGGTAGACAAAGTGAATTCTATTTTGATTATTGAGAAAGGAATAGTTTTCTATCCCTCTAAGAGTATACTTGAATCAGACATTTTAAGGATGTCACTATAGCACTGTAGTCATTTCCAAATTCCTGGAGAAAGTTTGCTTTACCTTTTTTTTTTCCTGTTAATGCATTATTTCTTCCCTTCCCTCCCTTCCTTGCTTCCCTATAAACTCCCATCTCAAACCTCAGTGTTTATTCAGTGAGTTCTATTCCCCAAATCATGTTACCCTGGAAAAAAACCAATGTCAGTTCGTATTTTAGGATCAGCCACTCAATAAAGGTAAAAAGCTTGTTCTAAGAGTGAGTCATTTTTCACTCTGTGTCTAGCAATGTTCAGGTTTTTTTTTTTCCTTAAAAAAAAAAAAAAGCAAGTGTTGCATTGTCACTCACTCCTAACTAGAATCCCTTTTCTAGTTATGTTGGGTTTCAGCTCTGGGCTCCGATAAATTAAACAATCCCGGCCTTGGACAATCGTGATAGTTATTATTTTCCCATTTGCTGTCTTTTTGTATCTGAAGTCTTCCTAATGTACTGCACAAACCATGGATTGTACATATTTTTATATATTATGTCTTATTTTATTATTTCTAAATAAAAAAATTAAAAATTGAAAACAAATCAGTGCAAGAATTTTTGGGCCCCTGTATGACTACTGTAGCCTCTGAGATAGAAAGCAAAAGTTCCCATACAATAGGACATAAACCCTGAGAGTTTGAAGAATAGAGCCATAGAAATCTCCAAAACAGACAGATGTGGTGGGTTGCAGGTTACTTTAATCCAAGTTAGAGGAAGTCAAGCTAGCTAGTATTTTGTTTTTGGACAGAATGTCTTAGGTGGAGAGAAGACAGGCGGGGAAAACAGGCAAACAAAACTAACTGAAGTAAAAGGTTTAGGTTTTGATTCTCTGTATAACAATAATAGTTACTACTTATTGAGCCTAACAACATGTAGCATTCTGCCTTTTATATCACATCCTTTTCCAAAAACCAAAGCAGGATATTATTATTCCTGTGTTATAGATTAGGAGTTGGCAAATGTGTTCTGTAAAAGGCCAGGCGGTAGATAATTTTTGGCTTTGTGGGACTGAGTCTTTGTCCCAACTGTGCAATTCTGCCCTTGCACTGCAAAAGCAATCACAGGTAATACAAAAACGAACAGTGTGGCTGTGTTTTAATAAAACTTTATTTGCAACTACAGTTGGTGGGCCAGATTTGGCCCAGGGCCTGTAAGTTACGGATCTCTGTTACAGGTGAAGAAACTGAGGCTGGATTTTAAAGCTCATGAATCATTGAGCTGGTATTCAAATTCAGGTTTTATCTGCCTCTAAATTTAACTTAATCCACTAAGCAAGATAGTGTTTCAGGGCACAAAGTAACCAAGGGTAGGTGGTCTCAGAGAAAACACCAATTCCTCTGGCAAGTTTCAAATAGCTTAACTCTTTTTCACTCCTGGAAACACTGAGAAAATCTCAGTGAAAAATCTCCACTCTGAAATATGGAATCCTACTTAATATTAACAAATACTGACAGAGCACTTAACTATGTTTCAAGATGGTTCTAAGTTCTTTATAACAATTACATAATTTAATTTTAACAATAACCCTGTAGATTAGGCACTGTTATTATCCCTCTTTAAGAAATGAGGCCACCGAGGAGTTTCCTTGTGGGAACTAGTATCCATGAGGATGTGGATTCAATCCCTGGTCTTGCTCAGTGGATTAAGGATCTGGCTTTGCCGTGAGCTGTGGTGTAGGTTGAAGACATGGCTTGGGCCCCACATTGCTGTGGCTGTGTTGCAGGCCAACAGCTACAGCTCTGATTTGACCCTTAGCCTGGGAACTTCCATGTGCCATGAGTGTGGCTCTAAAAAAAGGAAAGAAAGAAGAAAGAAAGAAAGAAAAAAAGAAAGAAAGAAAGGAAAGAAAGAAAAAAAGCCACTGAAGCCCAGAGAGGTTGAGCGCCTTATGTAAGCACACACAGCTGGTAGATATTAGAGCTGAGCATTAAGCTGAGGCCCTTTAGCACTGGGCTGTGTTTTATCATTATTCGACACTTTCCATGTGGAGGCATTCTTAGGAAAAGTTTCACCATTTAATCAAAGGCCTTTCTGAGTCTCAGTTTTTATTCTCTTAGATGACAACAAGGCATTCTTTTTCTCTGCACAGCATGCATGAGCACAGGTTCCCAACTCTACCATAACCCGCTCTGCCGTAGCTCCTTGCATTCAAGGGAGAGGGAATGACGCACAAGAGTAGACTAATGACAAATTTAAGCATCAGTTGTGGGATCTGGGTAAATTTCAAACTTCAGATTAATTTCACTTAACTAGGAATTGCTTAGACCTGTCTCGAGTGAAACCACAGAACTCTGTTACTAACCAAATCGCAAGCACCTTACCACATCATACACATCTGCTTTCCTCCCACTGTGGGCAGCCCGAGGTATAACACAATCTTCCTTGTGATTGCTCCCATTAAACAAGATATATAATGCTAACTGCAGACAACAAGTTGGATGCTAGATGGGTCTCTGCTCTTTAAAAAAATATATATATGTATGTATACACACACACACACACACACACACACACACACACACATATTAAATATATATACAAAAAAAAAAAAAAAGGCCAGGGTGGAATTTCAGTGCTTTTCTGCTTAAGCCTTCTTTTCAGTGCCAGCCAAACAAGGCTCCCCGCTCCAGCCTTCTTAACTGGCTCCCCAGATAATGCTTGCAAAGAAGAAAATGTGTTTCTCCCTAGAAATCTCCATTTTCCTGCTCAAAAACTGACCACATCAATCAGATTTGCTTTCCCAAATTGAAATAAAGAAAAAAGAAAAGAAAGGAGAAAAAAAAAGGAAGGAAGGAAGGCAGACAGCTCTGTGCATGTTAAGGAAAGAACCCAGTCCGTGAGCAGCATATTTCAAGACACCGCAGCCTTTTTCTTTTCAAAATGGTTTAGATCAAGGAGCCTAGTGACCTGATGATTTGAGCCACTATATGAGGATTGTTATAATGACTTAATTTTTAAAAATAGAATTATAAGGCGATACCTAGAAGACATGAATGCGATAAAAATATCCCGGTACCTGGCTCTGGAATAAATAGGGTGACCAGCTGTCCTGGTTTGCCTGGGACAAAGGGTTTCCCCAGGATGCTGGACTGGCAGTCCTAGAGCTGGAAAAGTTCTAGACAAACTGAGATGAGTCAGTCATCCCCTTTGGGCTCTAGAGAAGGGGAATGGTTGGGGAAGTAAGGAGAAAGGCAGGTAAGAAGAATGTGGAAGGGGAGAGTTTAGGAAAGGTGAGCCAGATTCAGCGGAGTGTTACTAAACAGTAAGAATAATAATGACGAATAATTACACATAAGTGGTTCTCTTCGAATAACTGAAATCTGTTGCCTCGAGGCCATTCATTGTTTTGGAGGAGTGGTTTTCTAAAGTATTATACAATTCCTATAATTCCCTGCCTCATTCAAAAATAGGATGCTGGAGTTCCTAATGGTTCAGCAGGTTAAGGATCCAGTGTTGTCACTGCTGTGCGGTGGGTTTGATCCCCGGCCCAGGAACTTCTTCATGCCTTAGGTGCAACCAAAAGAAAAAAAAAAAAAATGGGATGTATTATTTCACATTTCCTGGAGTTCCCAGCATGCTTGGTTAGAGCCTCAGATCTGCTCAGTGGGTTAAGGATCCAGCATTGCCACAGACAGATGCCGTAGATCACAGGTGCAGCTTGGATTTGATCTCTGGCCGGGGACCTTCCATATGGCACAAGTGCAGCCAAAAAAGGAAAAAAAAAATTCCTTATGTGATTCAAGCTGCTAAGTGCATCTCTACCTGCTGGGGTGTGCTTAGAAATGTGTCCATTAAACAATCAGCTGCTCTTTTTTTCTTAGCACCCTTTTGGTTCTTGTGACTATCTGCTATTTTGGGGTTTTGAGGAAACCAGATAATCCATTATAAGGACTATATGACTAACACCTAGAAAGGTACAGGTGAGACATGAAAGACCTGGCTTGAGTGTAAGGTTTTTGTGGTGACAGTATTAATTATCAGAGACTTTTTGTTTCAAGTGTGAGATTATATTCTGAGACACTGACTCTCTTAAGGGGCTTGGCTTCTAGAAAATTCTATTAGATTTGACAAAAATTTACTGAGGAGTTATTGTATGGTGCTAATGGACTGTATTCAATAGATCACAGCCTGGAAAATGGGTGGTACCACTGTATATTTATTTTGTCTTAAAACTGAGTTGTGTATATAAAAAGTTTTTGTAGAATAATAACTACCAGTTACTGAATATTTACGATGTATCAGGCACAGAGATACAATTCTTGTTCTCTAGATACAGAAATATTCACTTGATTTTACAGGGATGTCAACATGAATTCAGCTATTTTTGCAACGAGTTAATGGGAATCCTTTGAGTTGGTTTTATAAAAACTTTGCCCTAGATACAGTTCTTCTGCTTTTTCATGCTGAATGACCCCAGACCCAGCTTGGATTAGGTCTGTGAAGTTATCTTTGTCTACGTTCACTCTTATATGACAGATGGATGAATCAAATCTTGTAGTTTTATTTACTTTTGTTTTTCAAGTTTGTGCTAATATACGTTTACATCTAAAGTCCCAGTTAAGCAACTTTATTTGATCCTGCAAAGGAAAGAGGGTATGGCAGATAAAAGTTTCCTTTAAAATATGTAAACAGCCGCATTAGGACCTTAAAACAGATTATTTACCAACAGAGACATTTCAAAGGCGAGTGTGGACACATCCCTAACAAAACTTGGCAAAAGCAAGCTCAGATGGCAACCATTCATACAAAAACTAGGGAAAGGGGATCTTACAGGCTAAAGGTTTTCTTCCGCCCTGTCATGAGCTCTTTTTTTAAAAAAAATTAAGTATAGTTGCTTTGCAATATTTCTTCAGTTTCTGTTGTACAGCAAAGCGATCCAGTCACACACAGTTCCCTGTGCTGTACAGTAGGACGCCATTGTCCATTCATTCAAATTAGGAAAGAAGAAGTCAAACCATCACTATTTGCAGATGACATGATACTATATCTGGATAATCCTAAAAACACTACCAGAAAACTGTCAGAACTCATCCATGAATTTGGCAAAGCTGTAGGATACAAAATTAGTCCACAGAAATCGATTGCATTTCTATGCACTAACAATGAAAGATCAGAAAGAGAAATCAGAGAAACCATCTCATTGACCACCACATCAAAAAGGATAAAATAACTAGGACTAAACCTACCTAAAGAGACAAAAGACTTATACTCTGAAAACTATAAGATGCTGATGAAAAAAATCAAAGACGACACAAACAGATGGAAAGATATACCATGCTCTTGGGTCGGAAGAACCAATACTGTCAAAATGACTACAGTACCCCAGGCAATCTACAAATTCAGTGCAGTCCCTGTCATGAGCTCTTTGCTGCCTTTCCTAGGCTCCGCTTTTAGTTACAGCCTGCATCACTGGGCACACTCAGTCAATGAGGCAGCTGAATAAGATGCCCCAGGGTTGCCATAGAGACAGAAAGTAGCATCGAAGCACCTTCTCCTGCACACTCCTTAATTTCATCTGAGTGACTTTATTCAAGAACCAAAAATAAAAAGTGCACAAGGAGGTAATTATATAAAAAGCTGTGTTCGATGATAAATACAGTATGTACTTTTGCCTCAGTCTACAGCTCACATCTCCCTTCTATTTCGAAAGAGCTGAACTGCAACCAGGAACCTTCATTTAGGCTTTTACTGAAGCGAGGCCCAGATGAACCATGAGAAGATAGTGAGCTTTGATTCTGAAATTCTACCTTCTCTTGACTCATACGTGACACCTGAATTTAGAATCTCTTAAAACAAGGTCCACTGCCGGTGTCTGTCTGTGTTGGGCCATCTGAGCTCACTGGGGCCTACTGAAATTGCCCTGCCTGCAGGCGTTCACTAGTCTTAAACGTTCTATAGGTTTACGGTCATTTTGTAGGGTAATAAAAAGAAGTGGATAGGAGAATGCCAAAACAGCGATTAGTGGAGAAGGCCAACAAAATTATTATTTTTTTAAAAAATCCTGTTACTACTTGCAATAAACAAGCTCCTTTCCCAGTGGAGAGATGGGGGAGGGAGATGCAAAAACCTCAGCAGGAGTCCTACTGTGATATTCGTCTGGAAGAAAAGGTTTAGAATTACAGGGTCTCTGCCCCTGTCCTTTACACCTTTCAGTGGGCTGATGGCCTGCATTTACTGGAAGAAAAACTTAACAGGTCTTCCTCCTGTTCTTTACTGAAATAAAGCCATCTTGAACCTGCACATTCGCGTGAATTAGAAAGGGCTTGGGTTGCTCTTTCCTGCTAGTGATTTGCATGAAGTTCTGTGCGATATAAATTTACTTAAAAAGGAAAATGCAAAGGTCCAAGGTGTGTCCGATGGGCGAGAATACAACCCTGTTTGATGTCCGTGAATCTGCCTTGTCTGTTCTCTCCTTTTAGAGGACTAGCCTTCTATCATTTTACATGGTGGGAGCGCCCTAGAGAAAGGCTTTTCTTCGAAGTTCAATCTTTTATGTGAATAAAACATGAAAGGATTTTCCACTTTGGGAGAACTTGTGGTCTGCAGGTTAAAAGAAAAAAAATGTGCTGGTCCAGCTACTGCCATTTATAAAATCAGACCGGCCATATTGTTTAAATGCCTATGGAACCTAGCTATATGCTTGCAAAAAAAAAAGGGGGGGGGGAGGAGAGTGAAGAATTTCCTTGACCACCTAAGACTGGAAATTTTTACTTTAGTGAATATAGAATTTCCAGACCTTTTACCTACAGGTGTGTGACAGCCACTCAGGGGAGGTTATTACTCTCTTGTTGGCACAGAAGAGTTGAATTCTTATACGTTGATGTGGAGCAACAAAAACAAACAGAAATCAACAATAACAACATCACCACCTCCCAAAACAATCCATCTGAACTCAGAGCCATAAGACATTTAAAGCTGTGTATGATGAACTTCAAATACATGTTGGCACACGTATATACTGTGTGTGTGTGTGTGTGTGTGTGTGTATATATATATATATATATATATATATATATATATGTATATTCCCTAAAGAAATCTGCAATTAGAAGAAATCCTTAAAGGAACGCCTGTAAGTTTTGTGCAACAGATTTGACTTCTCCCTTATCTTTTTATTTCTGTGTAAGATGTATTTAACCTTACTTAGTGAAATAATATTTGTAACCCAAGTCATCTTCTGCAGAGAAATGACTGCAAAAAGTTGCCTTTCACAAGTTACTTAAGACTTTTGAGCCTTGGCCTGCTTATTGGAAAATAAAAATAAAAGCAGAATTTTGTGAGATGTAAAGGGAGAGAGATTTTGTAAAAGTGCTTCATAAATTATAAAGTACTGTATTTGGATATATCCAAAGAGTTTTATACTTGTAGTATCGGTTTTTCATTTTCTCACATAATTTTTACTCCAGACTGAAGACATTTAAGTCCAACCCAGAAAGAAAAAAGAGCTCATCTCATTTGAGAAATATTCACCACGCATTGAATACCTAGAACTCTGATGAGTGATGGTGATTCAAAGGTCATCTTTTCAGAGAGCTTGCAGTGGAGTGGAGGAGAATGACAAGGATTGTAGTAATCTAATTTTAGATTTCTATATTTGTGCTCTGACCTTGGCAATCAAACCAAAAGACCTCCAATATACTGTCTGTGCAAGAGAGGGAAGCACACTTTCCTTGCCTTGCCGAGAAAATCTACAGCGTTACCTGTCATTATAGTGTATGCATTAAATGCCAAAGATTTTTTTTTCTCTTTTGTACTGGAGTTTATGCACCTGGACCCTGGCATTTGTTCTGGCAAAATGCTTGGTAACAAACCTATCAGATTACAGAGTGGATTTCCTTTATCTTGGGGCATTGGACTCTTTTCAGGGGGCAAGAGGGATAGGATTTCACAGCTTGTTTGGACATGCAGGACATTTCTTATTCTCGCTCTTCCTGAGAGAAGCATACAGTCTCCTGGCACACCTCCCAGTAGGGTCAATGCCCAAACAAGAAATCCGTTAAGTGCCCCAGATGCCTTCTGCTAAACAAAATGGTTTTATGGACCCAAAACACAACTGCTTCCCAAATGCAAAAGATTGGCTCTTCCTGGACCTTCTAGCCAAACTAAAGTGAACTTGCTCTTTGGCAGAAGTTTGGTGGTATTTCTATCAGGCTTCGTAGTATAAGAAAACCTCCTCTGTTAACCTCGGAGCCCAAACTGATTTACCCTCAGTGGACTCCAAGGGATCCTTTCCCTGTCATTTCCTGATAGATATATATTTTTCCCTTCACTCTTTTCATCACTTCATTTTGCAGGCCAAATCTTTACCAAATTTTCATGTCACCAAAAACTTGCTGGGAAATCTGCTAAAATGAACCATTTATTTTCCTTTTGGCAAATTCTTCTAAAAGGAAAGCAGTATTCCTGAAAAAGAATTATGAGGAGGTTCCTTTTGCCCATTGCTCCACCCTGGTGCGTGCGTGTACACACGTACCACTTGCACATACACACATAAAACTAAATACTCTCATGAAAATGCCCAGGGTCCTCACTTTAAAGGAGACTTGCTTGTGATATTGATAAGATCAAAGGGGAAATTCAGCCCAGAAACTGTATAAACATCACATAATTTGAGCCATTTGACCTGAATTACTTATTGTTCCTTAGATGCGTTCCTTATAGGTGTTATGGTTAGAGGAAAAGAAATAATGGTGGGATGTGGGTGACTCTCATTTTTTTCTTTTTATAAATTAATTCTTTATTAATTCTTTATTTAAATTTTCAGATTTTTTTTTACATTGAAAAGATACCTCTTTTTTTTTGGTCTTATGCAAGACGGTTGAGTTGAACTCATAGTTTATTTTCCTCCTTCCTGCGCTCTGTTTTATAAGAAATTCATTAATCTGTAAAATATCATGAGTTTGACTTTTGCCAAAATCTATAGGTTTTTGGATCTGTAGAATTCTCATACTTTTTTTTTTCTTTTTGCCCTTTTATGTAGAGCCGCACCGCGGCATATGGAGGTTCCCAGGCTAGGGGTCTAACAGGAGCTGTAGCCGCCGGCCTTCGCCACAGCCAGAGCAACGTGGGATCCGAGCTGCGTCTGCCACCTACACCACAGCTCACGGCAACGCCGGATCGTTAACCCACTGAGCAAGGCCAGGGATCGAACCCGCAACCTCGTGGTTCCTAGTCGGATTCATTAACCACTGAGCCACGAAGGGAACTCCTCATATATATATATTTTTAATCTCTAAGCACATTTTAATAATCCAAAGTTTATCATAAAGAGTCTTTTAAAATGTCCAGTTGGATATTTGGGGTTCTTTGAGTGCTTTGTGTTTGTGTGTGTGTGTGTGTGTGTGTGTCTGTGTGTGTACATGCAAGAAGGCTATCTCATTCTTTTTGTTTTTAATACCTACTTTTTTTGTTTGTTTGTCTTTTTAAGGCCACACCCACGGCATATGGAAGTGTCCAGGCTAGGGGTCGAATTAGAGCTGTAGCCACTGGCCTACACTACAGCCAAGCAAATGCCAGATGCTTAACCAACTTAGTGAGGTCAGGGATTGAACCTGAGTCCTCATGGGTACTAGTCAGGTTCATTACTGCAGAGCCACAACAGGAACTCCTTTAATATCTAATTTTATTTAACTGTGATCAGAAAACATAATATATTATTTCCTTTAAAACATAACAGCCAATTCTTTCGAATATGCCACGATTGAAATAAAAGTTTATTTGTTCTTTGTTAGGTACAAGGTCTATGTGTTTATGTAACTGCTAATTATATTACATAATTCAAACATTCAATACCCTTAAATATTTTTTAATCTGTTTAATCTCTTGACTACTGAGATAAGTGTGTTTAAGTCTCAACCATAGTGGTGGAATAGTCAATTTCCTCTTCTATTTTTTGTTTTTTTGTTTGCATTTTTGGGTTCTCTGATCATGGGCCAATTGAGGGTCAAAGCACAATTTTTTCCTCAGGCCGGGGGTCAAGCCAGAGCCACAGCACTGGCAGTGACAAATCTTTAACCACTAGGCCCCCAGGGAACTCCCCATATCTTACGTTTAATGGCACTTGCTTCCTATATATCTCAATTACATATTGTTGAATGCGTTCATGCTAATGGCTGTTAAATCTTATTGGCAAATTATAAGAGTTCTTGTTGTGGCACAGCAGAAAGGAATCATGAGGTTACAGGTTCCATCCCTAGCCTTGCTCAGTGGGTTAAAGATCCGGCTTTGCCGTGAGCTGTGGTATAGGTTGCAGACACGGCTCGGATCCTGCTTTGCTGCAACTGTGGTGTAGGCCGGCAGCTGTAGCTCCTATTCGACCCCAGCTTGGGAACCTCCATATGCCATGGTGTAGCCCTAAAAAGCAAAAAAAAAGCAAAAAAAAATCTTATTGGTAAAATTATAGTTTATCAAATAAAATAATTATCCTTTTTCTTGAATTTTTTTTGTCAGACACTAATGTGGCAATGCTGCTTTAGTTTTTTTTTGGTATTTACCTGGTATATCCTTTCTCTCTCTCTTTATTCTCTATTTTTTAATGTTTGATTATTTTTACACATCTGATTTTTATTTTAAATTTGAGGAGAGTATTTATAATTATTCTGTTATGAATATTCACATGCTTTTTATTTTCCTTGCTCCTTCTTTGTTTCTTCTCTATCCATTAATGTATTGATGCTTTTATCTTTGTTTTTTCTTCTATTGGCTTTTACAGGTAGGTTCTATTTATTTTATTTTAGTAGTTGTCCTTAAATGTTGAACAATTGTATTTAAACAAATCATTGTGAAACTGCCTAGAACTTGTTTGCATTTTTACCTATTTTTTCTCAAGCAGACAAAATCTTGCGAGTTCCCGTCGTGGCTCAGTGGATTCCATGAATCTGACTAGGAAAGATGAGATTGCGGGTTCGATTCCTGACCTCGCTCAAGTGGGTTAAGGATGTGACGTTGCCATGAGCTGTGGTGTAGTTCGCAGATGCAGCTTGGATCTGGCCTTGCTGTGGCGTAGGCCAGGAGCTACAGCTCCGATTGGACCCCTAGCCTGGGACCCTTCATATGCTGCAGGTGCGGCCCTAAGCAGCAAAAACAAAACAAAACAAAACAAACAAAAACTTAACAGGTTTTCACCTCTCCCTTCATATCCCTATGCTTACCATTTCAGCACTCTGGTACATGATAAAAGTCAGAGCTGAATGAGTTTTAGTGGGTTTTTATTTTAAATTTGATGCAAATTCACTCCCTAAATTAAGGTGAAACAGACACTACAGTGATTCATATAGAATGAAAACTTTTACTAAGTCAACAAGGAGTCTGGATTAAGTTGTAAATTCCAGGAAATAGGTGAGGTTGTTAATTTGATATCGAACACAGCTGCTTTTCACAGTCTGGGCTTGGGAACCCACATCAGCTTACTTTTCATCCAAACGTTGCATGTGGCTAAGGACCACTCTGAATTTAAACAGACCCTCCAGCTCATTCTGACGCACTGGAGTTTAAGATCTCCTGCACTAGACCAGCATAGAGAGGTGGGTCCCACCCCCAGAGTGTCTAAAGAGCAGGCTGGGGAAGGGGCCCAAGAATCTGTGCTTTTATCAAGTTCCCAAGCGGTGCACAAGATGCTGACCCAGGGAGGAACGACTGGTCTAGTGCAATCGATGCCGAGCAGGGGCCCTAGATACTTATCTTGACTGTAAGAAGCTAGATCTACCACCTTGGGAAAGCCCTTTATTCTTCTAAGAAGTGAAAAGGGCAGATCAGATGGTTTCTAAGGTTCAGCTAAGAAGTGTTTTTGTTTTTTGATTCCTCTCTGTAAAGAAGCTGTGGTTTATTTTCTACTACATTTGATAAAAAGAGACCAACCCCTTATGGTATTCATCAATGAGTTTGAGAAAATTACATAAAGACTTTTTTCTTTTAGTATTTATACGCCAGTAAAGATTTCATACACAAAGATACAATAGGCTTGCTAGAGGCAAAAATAAATATATGGGAAGTAAAATTCAAAGAGAATAGAGAGTAGCTTACGTAAGTCATGCCATTAATATTTATATGTGTGGGAGTTCCTGTCGTGGCGCAGTGGTTAACGAATCCAACTAGGAACCATGAGGTTGCGGGTTCGATCCCTGCCCTTGCTCAGTGGGTTAACGATCCGGCGTTGCCGTGAGCTGTGGTGTAGGTTGCAGACGCGGCTCGGATCCTGCGTTGCTGTGGCTGCGGCGCAGGCCTGTGGCCACAGCTCTGATTAGACCCCTAGCCTGGGAACCTCCACATGCCGCGGGTGCGGCCATAAACCCGCGGCCATA
>PVHT021183560.1:3594832-3677625 GCA_004024745.2 Catagonus wagneri | reverse complement strand
ATTTGCTTCTGTATATATTCTTAACTGTCGAATGAAAGGAAAAGAGACGAACTAACATAAATGGCTTAGGAAATACACCAAGTATTGTTGATGCAAAGGTGAAGGAAAATACTCTTCAGGGAGACTGGTTCACAGGCTCTTGGTAACAGGGAACTCTGGAGATAAACCTGACATGATGGATATGATTTAAATGGATAAAAGTGATAGAGAGGACATTTCCAGCAGAGGGTTCACTGCACACGCACATACAAACACGGGAGACCTAAGGTGAATCTTGATAACCTCAAGACACCCATCTTGCCTATAGCGCAGGGATTTTGCTCAGCTGGAACTTGTGACACCGCCTAGAGATCTTTAGGTCACAAGCGGAGGGGAGATGGGGATGGTGCTGGCAGCATCGGGGCTGAGATGCTGCTAAACTTTCTACGGTGCACAGGACAGGCTGCCACAAGGAAGAATTATTTGGTGCAATATGTCAAGAGAGTGGCAGCTGAGAAGCTCTAGGGTGTTGTGACTTTGTGATATTCACGGCGAGTATGATCAGAAGGTAGCTCAAGAACTTTAAATGCTTTTCTTGAAGTAGAAGGTTGTGAGCAGCCACTGAAATATTTTGAGTGTGGGAAAGATGCCGCTATTTCGAAAGCTAAGATGACGTGTTTTTAGGAAGATGAAGTGTCAAATACAGAAAGCTGCTCGGAGTTGTTTGGAGGAGAAAGAGATGAAGATGAGAACTTGGTAGACTAGTCAAGAGCCCACGGCAGTATTTCAGGTGAGAGGAGATGAGTATTTGAACTTGAGAGTGGAAAGAAAGTGATCGATTCCAGAGCTGATGTAGAAGAGGAATGTCCAGGACTTGGTAACTGTTTAAATCATGGGAGAATTTCCCGCTGTAGCTCAGTGGTAATGAACCCGACTAGTATCCGTGAAGACATGGGCTTGATCCCTGGCCTCGTTCAGGGGGTTAAGGACCTGGCATTGCCGTGAGCTGCAGTGTAGCTCGAAGACATGGCTCGGATCCTGCATTGCTGTGGGTGTGGTGTAGGCTGGCATCTGCACCTCTGATTCGACCCCTAGCCTGGCAACTTCATATGCCACAGGTTTGGCCATAAAAAACAAGGGGAAAAAAAAAGGCTGCTGGAAGGCAGATAGATTCAAAGCAACACTCCTGTCTCCATTCCTAAACTGTAAACTCTTCCATTTAGGTTGAATGCAAGTTTCATCCTCATAGACAACAACATAACCTTTACCTTCTCAGGTGAGAGGGGGCCCAGGCTTGGTCTTTCAGCAATTCAGTGATCCAGGGCCCCTCAACCAGTCTCATCTTAGTCATGCATGGTTGGAGTTCACTAAAGGTTTAACAGTAGACAAGGGGAGCGATGGGTTTTGTTTACTATACGCCGCATTCGCCTCTGTGTACGTTTGCACGATTTCAGGGTTGTACATTTGCAAGTCACATTGGTTCTCTGGGCATGAGTTCACATTTATGTAAATCACCTTCACATGCTGCTACATATCCACCGGCGCCGACTCTTCAGCACATCCCAACATGTACATTGGAGAGGTTTCCATGAATTACATTCTTTGTTCTAAGCCTGCATTGACTCATTCCCATGCATTTGCCATCACTCCTGCTGCAACTTGACCCACGGTTCTCTGTTAGCCTTGCTTTGCATGTCTTTCTTGACAGTGGGCAGAGATGCCATCCCTCCTTCTCTTGTGGCATGAGTGGAAGCCAGTGAGGCCAGGAATACATTACTGCCCGCAGCTGATGCCCACAGCAGCCAGAAAGAGGCATTTTGTTCCATTCATAGGAAGGCAGGCTGGCCAGTTTAATTCCTTCTGACTTATGCAAGGCACATTTTCATCCACCTCAGGATTTCCTCATGCTTCCATCTCCATAGAATCATGCCGTTTTGGAATCTACGTATGCTGCGAATTCCAAGCATATTTTTGCTGTGCAGTTTGAGTTTGTGCCATAGAGAGTAAGCATGATATAAGGCAACCGAGCTCTAGTCAATTGCAAAACACCTTTCTGCCTAAG
The DNA here is from genome assembly GCA_004024745.2 of Catagonus wagneri. Classification (NCBI taxonomy): domain Eukaryota; kingdom Metazoa; phylum Chordata; class Mammalia; order Artiodactyla; family Tayassuidae; genus Catagonus; species Catagonus wagneri. The sequence goes on along the minus strand of PVHT021183560.1, from coordinate 3,675,584 downwards.
TCGCTCGAGCTTTCTCGTAGCTGATTTGCCAAAGGGCTATACACCAGTTGCGGAAGCACATATATGCCATGAACTGTGTTGACTGGGCTGGATTTGGTACTAAGGTCTTTAAGATACTCGTCTCCATGTCCAAGAGTCAAACTCACCCTAGGAGATGAACATACACCTGTGTGATCCACTCTGAGACCTGCTGAAAGATTAACTTTATAGCCAGGCCTTCTTAAGAGGGAAAAGCGCAGGAGAAGGTCTTTCGTTTTCTTTTCATCTACCAGGTTTCATATGCTGTGAAAGAAACAGCTTCCAGGCAGAAAAACTGGATTTGCCATTGATCTGCCGTGCTTGGTATAGATACTTTTTTCCAATGGCCACATAAATTCTTCACATAGATTTGGGGTCCCGAGAAACTTACATCTTACTAGGGCTACAGCAGTTTCTTATTGATGGAGAATCTATCTCCTGGATATTTTTGCCTGGCTGCCAGGCTGTAATTCTCTTCACTGCTGCTTCCATTTTTCTGTACAAACTGCATTATTCACATCCCCAGGGGTTTATGGTAATCATAGGCAAATACTTTTATTTTTTGGTCTTTTTAGGGCTGCTCCCATGGCCTATGTAGGTTCCCAGGCTAGGGGTTGAGTCGGAGATACAGCTGCCGGCCTACACCACAGCCAGAGCAACATGGGATCTGAGTCGCATCTGTGACCTACACCACAGCTCACGGCAACGCCAGATCCTTAACCCACTGAGCAAGGCCAGGGATCGAACCTATGTCCTCATGGATACTAGTCGGGTTCATTACCGCTGAGCCGTGATGGGAACTCCCAGCAAATGTCTAAAGCAGAATATGTCACACCGGCTGAATTAAAAGTGAGAGAGAGAGGCAAAGAGAAGCTTCATCAACCCAGACTTCTTTAGAACCAGCCTTTCTTCCTGGCTCAGTTTATATCAAAGTCGGTTTGAAAATTTTGTGTTTGAAGAAGATAAGGAATAAAGAGTGGGATGGCAAAACAAACAAAGCCAACCCTGGGGAAATAAGCTTCTGGAAAACCTATGGACAGCGTTGAGATTCCATGCCTAAAAGGATTAAGACGGCTGAATGGATGTCATACTAGAACATCTGGACTGGCGGCGATAAAGTGCTTCCTGGGGCACTGGAAGGGCCTTCCAGAATGGAAGACTGTGCATCACAAATTAATTCCTCAGCGGCCTTCAGAGGAGAACCTACGTTGAGCAATTCTTTCTTTCCCTGAGACCTAGTCAGTCATAATCTCTCTCCCCTCTTGTTTGACTAATCTCGAACATTTTCCAGGAAGAGTCGCCGTGAGGGGAGGGGGGAGGGAGTGGGACGGATTGGGAGCCTGGGGTTAGTAGATGCAAACTACTATATTTGGAATAATCAATGACGCTCCACTGTAGAGCACAAGGAACTATATCTGATCTCCTGGGATATACCATGATGGAAAATAATATTAAAATGAGAATATGTCTATCTATCTATCTATCTATCTATCTATATGTATGTATATATATTATCTATATCTGAGTCACTTTGCTGTATGGCAGAAATATACTCTAATAAAAAATTTAAAAAAGAAAACGTCATCATCAAACTCTAAATTCAGCGGAAATGATATGATCTTATAGAGATAAGGTTAAAAGTATGCCATGAATAATATCTCAGGGGAGTTCCTGCTGTGGTGCAGTGGGTTAAGAATCTGACTGAAGCAGCTCTGGTCACTGCGGAGGCACAGGTTCGATCCCCCCCCCCCCCCCCGGTGCAGTGGGTTAAAGGATCCAGCATTGCTAGAGATGCAGCAGAGGTCTCAGGGACGGCTTGGATTGGATTCAGTCTCTGGCTTGGGAACTTCCATATTTTATGGCTGTGGGTGTAGCCATAAAATAATAATAATAATAATAAATCTTAGATTTAAGGCCAGTGGGCTTCCTGATCCGATGATTCATATTTTATCAAAAACGACCGCTAGGGCTGAACTGGGAACTGATACGCAGCCCTTAAAAATCATTTTAGTCCAAATGCTCCTAGGAATTACCACCTAGGCTTTCCAACTTTCCACTCTACACACAGGTTTTATGTATTCACACATGCAGACACACACTAGCATCTGCTCTATGGAGTGGAGACCTGTGTTATTTTCCATTGTGTCTTTCACAGCTTCCTCTGTCCTGTTCTTCCCTGTGACAATCTCAGAGGAAAACCTCCACTCATGTTGTCTCATACTCTTTTACTTGTGAAGGGAAAGCGATTTAAGTCTATAGATAAACGAAGTGACCTAAGGTTTCTGCCATACCTTAGCTCAGTATCATTTAGGATCCATAATCAGTAAACAGTTTATCCTAAGAACATTAAAGTAATTCATAAAGCTACTTATGTTAACCCAGAAACTGCTGGGGAAAAAAATCCTTTGGGTTATTAATTCAGGCCCAGTGAATGAAGACCATGCCTCTATTAATTAAATGAAATAAAACTAAACTGCCTGGAAGATCAAATTTCATAGCCTCTCAGGACAAAGATATAAGTTAACTAAGCATTTATCTCCAATATCCACCAAATAATGAGTTAGTGTAAGTAATTAAGGATATTCCCCCACCCCCACCCCATCTTGAGGCATGTGGACGTTCCCAAGCCAGGGATCGATCCGACGCCAAAACAGTGACCAGAGCCACAGCAATGACAATGCTGGGTCCTTAACCTACAGAGCCACCAGGGAACTCCAGGATAAATATTTCTAACGGTAAGGAAAATTAGTCATCAAGTCCACCAACCCAGGACTTGGCAATCTCATTAAGTTTAGGTCTTCCTTTTAAAGAATTACAGGAAAGCTGAAATTGTTCAGGATGAGTCTGGGCAACCTTTGAAATGTGTGAAAACTTTTTCTAAAAATACCACTTATGAAAAAGTCACTGTAATCTTGGAAAAGTATGGTTAATAACTTGTTTCTGAATTTTAGGGAGTTCTGACCTTTTTCTTTTCCTTCAGTAGTAAATCCCTGAGAAGTGAATCATTTTGGCACTTTTATAGAGAAAAAAAACCTTAACAAATACTCCCAGGATACTGATGTCAGAGTAAAGATAAAGCAGTGTTCTGGAAATAACAACTGGAAGTTATGTATGTGCTACATTTGTAACAGTTGCTTGAGTTTAGGTGATTTTGAACTTTGAAAGATGATGTAAAAGGAATCAGAAATCATTGCCTTCATGGATTTTAATAACCTGTTTCGCCTTTATTTCTCAGATTGTTTTCACAACAGTAAATTTATTTTCAATGCTGCAAAGGTTATGTTACCACTCAGGTAGCTTTGATTTAAACAAAACAAAATGTTTTTACTCAATCACTTTGTAGCTGCAATGAACTTTTTTTCCTCTGCTTTTGCTGCAGTTAGTCGACTTTTCTTTTTAACGTAAAAGCGACAACAATGATGAAATAAAGCAGCTTTGCTCAGTGCCCTACAAGATGTAAACACTTGACATATAAAAGGACCTCATCTAATCCTTCACCAGATCTTTGAGGGACGTGTTACCACTATTATTTTTACAGAACGAAATGGAATCAGAGAGATTTTCAGAAACCTGCTCAACATTGAATTGTTACTGGATGAACCAGGACTTGAATCCAATCAATCCTAATAACTATATTATACAGATCTGCCGTTTGTGGGACTACATTAAGCGGGGGGAAGTGATATTCCCTTATTTGAGATTTATCTGAACTGCTATTAATTCATATATATTCTTGAGAAAAGTTTTGTGAATCACTCATTGTTTTCTTTGTCCAACAAGGGGCAGGCTTCTATGAAAAAATGTCTGCATTACCTCATTTGTGTGTTAACTCCGATTTTCTATACTGTACCTATCTGCCTCAAATTCATTGGCAGCCACTTGCATTCTAAGTTATCTCACTGGCAATCATTTGCTTAAATCAAATGGGTCAAGTGCATATCAGGAAGGCTCTTGAGAAGTCAATTTAAAAGTCTCTAGGAATGAATAAATCATTTACCATCACAAGACACCTGCAAAGAAACTTTCCCGTACTGGCTAAGCAGATGTCAAATGTGTGATAATTCCAATAATTTATCTGCCCTTATGAAGTTAATGTTTGCCAAGTTAAAAATAATTGACATATTGATCACTGAAAGGAAATGTGTGAAGGAAACATATTTTTGTATATGCTTTTTTACTTTTGGTTTCGATAGCTTATTTTTTTGTACTCTTTAATCTACTACTAAATTTGCAGTAAAAATATATAATAACTCTTAAAATCCTTTGGTTGAGACTCCTAAGTCTCATACATGTATCCAGCTTGGCAGCATCATTCATTAATTGGCATTTAAGTTGCCGAGTTTATTTCACTGTGTGTAAGCAGGCTGACTAATGGGTTATCTTGTGTGACATTCGAATGCAATGACAAACTCTGTTTAATGTGCCTAAGTCAGGCCTTCTAAAAAAGATGAGTGAATAAAAGCGCCTTTATTTGGCGGTCCGCCGCAACACTCAAAATGACAAAACTGACAGGAAGAAAAAAGAAAGAAAGGAGAAATCTCTTCTTCGGTGGAATGAGGACCACAGCTGAGATGCTGAGAGTAATGAGTATCTGCCAAGCACAGTGAAATTTGGGTCACTCTGAAGAAGGCCACGAAAAGAAACCACCTCTTCATGTTTTTAAGCCCCGTGGCTGATTTTTTTTTTTAAAGGGACAAAAATCAAAGACCCCTTTTTCTTAGAAAACCAAAATTGGGCACATGAGCTGGCCTGGAACAAAATCACACCACCATCTAACTCAACGGAGTCCCAGTCCCAGCCGCAGGGCATCAGGGGGACCGACAGATGGGAGATGTAAGAAAATGCCATCGTTTTCCAAGTTTTTTTTTGTCTTTTTGACTTTTATGTAGAGCCGCACCCGCGGCATATGGAGGTTCCCAGGCTAGGGGTCTAACAGGAGCTGTAGCCTTCGCCACAGCCACAGCAACGCGGGATCCGAGCCGCGTCTACAGCCTACACCACAGCTCACGGCAACGTCGGATCCTTAACCCACTGAGCAAGGCCAGGGATTGAACCCGCAACCTCATGGTTCTTAGTCGGATTCGTTAACCACTGAGCCATGAAGGGAACTCCCGTTTTCCAAGATTTAAAGTCCCAAGGAGAGAAATGTCTTGAGGGAGCCCAGCTGGAGAGGTGAAGGAAAGAAGCATTTCTCTCTGCAACTGTTGATCTCCAAGCCAGAATCATGGAGCGGGGCGGGTGGCGGTGGAGGACAACAACAAAAACTATCATGAGCCAGAGCTTGTGTTAACAGCTGGACCCAAAGGACAGGTTTAGAAAAACTCAGGACATATTTATTCCCAAAGCAGAGGACAGACAGCTTAGGTGAGAAAATGTTCTGAGTAAGATGCTTCTGGGAGATGGGGCCAGTTGACACTGGCACAGAGCCTGGCATTTAGGAGGCACTTAGCGAATATTCCTTGGGTGATGAAAGGAGGAAAGAGAAAAGGGGAGGAGGGGAGGGAGGAAGAGAGCAGATGTGTGTCAAGCAAGCTGCAGGCACCTACCCATCCTCGTTTCCAAGGTTACACCCTTGCCACATATAGATGAAGTCTTTGTTTCTTTTTTGGTTTTCTACCAAACATCTAGAGCCCATGTGATGCTCTGGGCGTATCTACATCTGGGCCGGAAGGGTATGTTGGGTGCTATCTTTAACCCTCGGAGCAGACAGGAATAGTTGAGGTCTCCTGAGAAGTCCTAGGATGATCAACAGATAGAATTTCTCTTTCACACTTCCTGGAGCAAATCATTAAAAATAACTGAAATGCATTTTAATTTCAAAGAAGGGGCTATCTTTGGATTCAGTGAGGACCAGATTGAAAAATGTGTATTTACACCTTAGTTGGTGTCAAAATAAATATTTGTCTTGGTGCCAAGGTTAGAAACATGTTACCTTTTAAACCCCTGCATTCTAAAAGGGACATATGTCATATTGGTACTTTTGAGAGTTTCTCAGACTTTCCTTGGCTCAGTTTTCTCAGGCATAAAATGGTGATAAGGATATCTGCCATGTGTGGTGTGTGGATATAAATGAAGAGAATTTACAAAACATCTACTGCAGTGTCTGGTATATCGTTAGGGTTGCATTGTCCCATTTTAGACAGGACCCTCATTTAATGATGTTTTCTATGGCTCTTTCCCAGAGTACTTTGGAACCGCTTCTTTTTTAAACCCAATGAAGTACTTGGAAGCTATAAGCTAGAGAAAGTAATTTTTAAGATTTATAAAATATTTGAAATAATTCATTAAACTTAAAAAAAAAACCCTGAAAATGAAGTATCAGCTATGTAAATGGAAGGTATAGTATACGTTTGCTCTTTACAGTTGGAGTAAAGTCCAAAGTTGATTTTTTTTTCCTCTCTGACTTTCTGTATTCACTTCCATTCCCTTATCAATGTCAGCAAATCAAAGAGGGTGGATCAGCTTCAGGCACTGGTTAAAACAAACACTCAAAGTTGGGAAGTTGGAAGAAGGCTCCTTGCCAAGCCCCTCCCCAACGGTGGGAGAAGCTTTCTGCAAAAAGCCCGGTGCACAGGTGCAGTGTTGTTACCAGTGAAGGTGGCCTCAGGTTACCTGGACTTCAAGAGGGAAAAGCATGTAACTTGCCTATCGGCCTATCCAGGAAGTAACTCTCAACCAGGGCCATACCACTGTCTAGAGAGCGTTAGGGACTATGCGTAGGTGTACTGGGATCTCACTGTGATGGGACGATAATTCTAATATTTAGTGCCAGGGATCCAAGGATGTTCCACCCTGCAATGTGCTAGGGAGCCTGCAGGTGAAAAAGTATCCCATCCAATCTGCAGTCTCAAGCTTTAAAAATATTGCTATACACATACACGTGCAGGGACATATATGTCTATATAATATATGTGGATATTATATATATGCATAAGAACAAAAATGATATCCACCTCAAGGTGTTAATATAAGTAAAGGCATGGAATGACTGATGCACTTCTTAATGCCTGAGATGTTTAGGGATTAATCTTGTTTGTCTCTGCTGATTCTCAAACCATTCTCCAATGAATTGGATCCAAGATGCAAATCTTAGGAATCAAATTGTGTCCCCACCACACCCAATTTCTGCTAAATATGCAGAATGGCAATGGATATCTAAGAGTCTTAACTTGCTCTTTTTTTTTTTTTTGCTTTTTTGCTTTTTAGGGGCGCACTCTTGGCATATGCTGGTTCCCAGGCTAGGGGGTCTAATTGGAGCTACAGCTGCCGACCTGTGCCACAGCCATAACAATGCCAGATCCGAGCTGCGTCTGTGACCTACACCACAGCTCAAGGCAATGCCGGATCCTTAACCCACTGAGCGAGGCCAGGGATCGAACCTGCAACCTCATGGTTCCTAGTCGGATTAGTTTCCACTGTGCCGTAACGGGAACTCCTGGCCTTTCTTTCTTTCTTTCTTTCTCTCTCTCTCTCTCTTTCTTTCTTTCTTTCTTTCTTCCTCCCTTCCTTCCTTTCTTCCTCCCTTCCTTCCTTCCTTCCTTTACCTCTCTCTCTCTCTCTCTTTCCTCAAGGTTTCAAGATGCTCTCTTAGAGGAGCTCTTGTTGGAAGGCTGATCTGGTAGGCAGTAAATGTCTGAGAGCCCACATGCAATGGCAAAGCATCTTCTTTAGGAATAGATGCTTTTTAAAGAAAGATTTTTGTAGGTGGTTCTTTTTTGTTCTGACATTGTGTGTATATTGGGCTCCACCCCCGCATTCCTTCATGCTAGTTGCATTTTCAGAAAGCCAACTCATAAAAAGATATGTATTTTTCTTTGTCCTATACTGGGGTGGAACCTTGTCTTATTTATATACACTGTCATAAACAGATGCTATAGAAACACAAACTTATTTTTGGTGGCAGCTTGTCTTTTCTAACTTCATCGCAGACCTGAAGGAAATTATATCCTTAAGAAAATGGAAGATTGCAACCTACTGGTGAAAACTCCACTTGAAGGGCATATTACTTAAGAGCTGTGTTGTTCAGGTGAAATACTTTTAGGCCTTTTAAAAACTGACTTTCTTGGGGTCCTGAGCATGGAGGTTTCTGTTATTCTGGGTGTATTCTCTACAGCAGTGTCAAATCAAGCCTGTTTCCTGATGCTTTTCAGCCAAAAGTTACCATATCAAAGAAGAAAGAGTGGAGTTGTATGGGAAGTATTTTACTGGGAGTTTAAATTGTAAATTGGGAGTGGGGAGAGAGAAATGTTAATGTGGAGCAAACTCTTGCTTGTGGTCAGAATAACTATTGGGTGTGACCCAATTTAATGGCGGGGTCCACAATCCAAAAAGTGTCCTAAGGTTGTGTGTACTTTATCTGACGAGCATTGTCATATTATTATTTTGTGACGGAAGAAAGGAAAAATGCGTATGTATTTCTAGCAGCATCTACAGTATGAAGTGCTCCCTTTCTTAGAAGAGGAATTTTCTTTAAATATAATATGAGCATATCTTCATCTGAATCAAATCCCCCATTAGAAATAGCCTTGCTTTTTTAAATTTTTATTTTATTTTTTGTTTTTTAAAGAACAGTTTAAAATTCACGGCAAAATTGAGAGGTACTTGGGTGCAGAAATTCCCGGTACGTACCTGGCCTCCATTCTCAACATCCCTCATCGGAGTGGTACATTGTTAGAACCGATGAACCCATGCTGATACATTATAATCACCCAAAGTCTATAGTTTACACTCAGTCACTTTTGCTGTTGCACGTTTTATGGGCACCGTAGTTTTTTTTTTTAACTTAATGAATTTTATTTCAATTATAGGTATACAAAAATCATCACAAGTCAATTGATAGATTTTGTGTCCCAAACCCACAGTGGGCACCGTAGTATTTTAATACATTTTATTTTAAGGCAGATATTGAGTTCCTGGGATCACATAAAATCAGAATTTCCTCAGACCTCTCCCTAGTCCCCCGGAAGAAGTTACTGTTAATGATCGGAACTTCTGTTTTATTTGTCATCCTTTCTACTATACCCTTGCTCTCGTCTTCCATTATGCTTCCTGGGTCTGTCTCATACCAGACGTGCCAAAATGTAGCAAGGAAGTCCACCTCTCCCCTTCCTTGAAACAAGAAGCCCTTACAAGCTTGTGAAAACAAAAAATGCATGGTGAAATTTCTAATCCAGTTGTAGGCATTCAGGAGTTTCTAATTCAGACTTTCCCAAGTGGTGGTCTCCTGTGGGAGAAACGCTAGGCATGCTTTTTCTGTAACTTAAGGAAGAGGTGCTAAGAAGTGTTAGAAGAGCTTGTAACGCCCACCACCAGGAAGCAGACAACGTCTGTGTCCTCCTGTGTCAACCCTCCGTCCTCCTCAGGCCTCCTAGGACATCTCTGGGGTTCCGGGTACAACAGTGTGACTCACAGGACTTATTTCTGAGATGTTAAATAAGGGTGATATCTGTTTAGGTAAACAATTCTATATTAAAATATCAACTCTTTCCCTTGAGCCATGCATACCCTATTTTAAAGACTATATCTGATAACCTCCAGAAGTAATTGTGAGGCCTATCCTATCTAACCTGAGAGCAAACAGACCGTCCTTGAACTCTGAGCATAAATGTTTGTCTTTTGAAAAAAATTTAACCCGTTAACACCCTATTTTGCCTGTAAAATGCTAACATAAAAGGAGGGGGAAGTGCTACTTTATAGGAGTCGAGCATTTTCTTTCTTTCTTTTTAGGGCCGCACCCATGGCATATGGAAGTTTCCAGGCTACAGTAACTCGGAATCTGAGCCTCCTCTGCGACCTACACTACAGCTCACAGCATCACCAGATCCTCAACCCACTGAGGGGGCAGGGATGGGTTCCGCATCCTCATGGATACCAGTCAGATTCCTTTCCCCTGCACCACAACGGGAACTCCCCAGCATCTTCAGTTTAAAACAGAATCTTCACATTCCACCTTCTAACTCAACCCAAACCAGATGCAGACTCTGCGAATTAAAATGACCAGTATATCAATACTCATAATTCTAGAAATCTGTTGCTTTCCTTTTGCTTCCCTAAGAGGCATCCTGCTCAGGCACGTTGTGTTTGCATTCTAATTACTGTAGCATTTGTGGCTTGATTTTTATCTTTTTTATCCTCTGGAAATCTCAGGTTCTAAGGACTGATATCCTGACAGTGTTTTAAGCTCTTCAGCAGTTCGTAGAATAAGACATTAGCACAGCTGGCCATTTAAAGCTGGTTTGACAGAATTAGATTTTTGTAATAAATCACATACAATTTTAAAAAAAAAGCAACACTGGGTCTTTAGTAGGTAAGATAATAAATGAGGAGTTTTTCACTTTGGAAAACATGGTGGTGTAGATACAGCGTCCTTATCTAGGTCTTTCTTCCAAGTCATTATTCTTCACCAGATAACATCACTATCGTAGTTTCTATAGTACTCTTGCCCTTACTCTTCCTTCTTAAAACCACAGGGCCTAGCTTCCAAGAAGAGTAACAGGGCCGTGTTACAATTCAGGTACCTATTCCAGCCCTCTTCCTTGTCTCTTACAAAGCAACCCTACTTGGAGAAGGATTTCCCAGTCTTAGACTGTGTAGTTTGGTGCATAAACACAATTCAAATGTCGTCACTATTTTTCATATAAGCAAAAAGAGAAGACAGATCTGACTTAGTGCTCTTGTTACAATAGCAAATACAGTGCGTGTGTGAATGTGTAGGAAATTGTTTCAAAACTATACCAACATGTTTATGGTACTTATCGCTGAGTTCATGGGGCTCTGAATAGTTTTGCATTCACCAGGAAAATTTTATGAATTTGCCAGACTTCATAACAACGAACAAGTTAACATTATCAGAGGGAAACAAAGGCTTAGAATGTCATCAGTGAAATGCAGTTAACATTTACTATCTGCTGGAAGCCCTTAATTTCATAATCAGAACACCCAATTATTTGTCAGCGGTATGGACTGCTATTCAACCGACAGAGCACATAGTAATATGTGATTTGTAACAAGGAAGAAAGACAACACCCAGGGTAACAGAGCAAAGCCAGGGGGAAGTTATAAACATGGAACAGCTTTTGAAAAGAGCTCACAGACAGGGAGAACAGATTTGTGGCTGCCAAGGGGGAGGGGGGAGGGAGTGGCGTGGTCTGGGAGTTTGGGTTTAGTGGATGCAAACTAATACACTTAGAATGGATAAGCAGTGAGGTCCTGTTGTACAGCACAGGGAACTCTATCCAGTCACTTGGGTTAGATCTTGATGGAAGATAATGTGAGAAAAAGAAAATATATATATGTATGACTAGGTCACATTGCTGTACAGCGGAAACTGGCACACCACTGTAAATCAACTATACTTTAATAAAAATTAAAAACTTTATTAAGAGAATGAATGAATGGAGTGAATGAAAAATAAACAAATGGAAACCCTCTTTATTCTGATGATTCTGATTCTCTGGCAAACCTCTAGCTTTCTTTTTTATATTCTTTAGTCACGTCTTTCACCTACCTCTTAAGTATTATTTTCCTGCAAAGTTCTTTCATCTCCCTTGTCAGGCTACCCATTTTCCCTGATTAATTTCATTTATTCTTAAGGCTTCCATCAACTGTATGTATGGTGACTGCTGAATCTCTTTCCTACCTTGACCCTTCCCTTGAGTTTAAAATGTCCCTTCTCCCCTTTCTGTTCAACATCTTCACTAGATAAGTCTGGACAACTCCAGATCCACACACAAACTGAAGGCAATTCTTGCCTCCCCTTCTGTCCCATTCCTGTTCTGCTCTCTCACAGAACCTCTCTTTGCCAAACTGCCCAAACAAGAAAATTGAATATATCCTTGATTCTTTCCTCTACTTCAACACCTGCCCAAGTCACCACATTTTATCAGTTTCATCTCCAAATTGTCTCATTCATTCACTCCCATTGTCTCTCTCTCCCTTTTTTCTTTTTACAGCTGCACCTGCGGCATAAAAATTCCAGGGCTAGGGGACGAATCATAGCTGCAGCTGCAGGCCTACGTCACAGTCACAGAAACACGGGATCCGAACTGCACCTGTGACTTATGCCACAGCTTGTAGCAACGCCGGACCCTTAAACCACGGAGCAAGGGCTGGGATTGAACTTGCATCCTCATGGATTCCATGTCGGGTTCTGAACCTACGGAGCCACACACGACAGGAACTCCACTCCCACTGTCTTTTAGCAGAGACTTTCACAGATCTCCCTGAATTCCTGTGACATCTGACCTGAACACCTTCTGCCACGTTTCTCCTGCCTCCTGTCCCACTCCAGCAAGCACATCCCCCCCGGCCCATAGCTGCCATATTTATTTTTCTTTAACACAAACCTGCTTCTGCCATTCTTCTACTTAAGAAAAACTTCAGCGGCAGCTCACATAATAAACTTCGAGGGTTATCATCAAAGTAATCATCAAATTAACAGTTTCAACCACCTTTGTTTTGTCTATGCTCCAAAGTTTCTGTTTCTTGATGCACAGTAAGTGTTTTCACACGTCTCTGCGTGGTAATGTTGTTTGTATGGGTTAGTATATGCTTGTTGTTCTGACTTCAGTGCCCCACCTTTAATTTTCTGGACCAAATGGTTTCTCACTCATGCTGGGAAACCCAGTGCCACCTTGGCTGAAATGATTTTTCTTTCTCCTTGGAGTAGAGTTCATTGTTCCCTTATAAGTAACAGATTTTATTTGAATTTTTAAGAGAGCACTCTTCGAAAACTGAGGGGGTGAATCTAATTTTCCAGGTCCAGAGCTACCTCTAAAACAGTTAGGATGGGTAATTTTTTTTTTTAATTTAACAAAAACTCTACCATTCTTACTATGTTCTGGGCTTTGTTGTATTTACAAATATTAACTCATTGAGACTTCCTAGCAACTGATGAGATAGGTGCTGTTATGGTTCCCACTTACTAGATGAGAAAACTTAGGTGCACAGAATTTCAGTAATTTGCTCAAGGTCACACACACAGGCTAGGACCTGAACCAACACCCAGCTGCTAAGCAGATGATCCTGCCAACTTCAGCCCAGTGTTGAGAATATGAATGCTCGTCTTCAGGGCATGTGTATCAGCAGAATTTCATGCTAATGGAATTGTTTCAAAGTCATCAGTAGGGGATCAGTCTTCTTATTACTCTTGAAACCATGTAGCCATGGAGTGTGGTGACTGGAAGTTTCCTTGAACTGCAAGGCTTGATTGAGGCATCTGTTTAGAGTCACCCAGCTTCACTCATGGAGCAAAAACCCAGATCAGCCTGTTCTCACTGATCCGAGTGTCTCTCTGTGTGGGGGAGACAGCCAGTTCTCATTAAGCTTTATGAAGCAACGTGCTAAACGGAACTCGAGTTGCTTGGAGACTAGGTGTTTCTATATCTTCTGGTTGCCCAGGATATTTCCTGGGGCAGAGCTCAGCAGTTGAAAGTCCACGCTTGGGCATGACTTTTTCCTTTCTGGACAAGTTGGCTTTAAGATGGTTAAGTATGCTCCAGAGTGCATAGGCTATACATAAACCATGATCATTTTGGATATGTTTTTTTTTTCTTGATGAAATGGCACCAGTTCATGGTCAACAAATTTAGGTGAGCATATATAGCCTATTGATGAATAGGTTTGGACTATAGGTAACAATATATTTTAGCATTTGGGTTACTGTTCCTTCGATGAATGTTTATGAAATGAAAACAGGAATCCCTGCTTTACAAATGTAGACGAATCATGCATTTCATGTTTTAGCTTTGTATTTTTCTTCTGATTAGAAAAGTAATCATTTCAAAAGCAATACATTCACTGTATACTTACTAGGCAGACACTACAGAAAAACTAGCATAGATTGTAAAGGCCTCTATAGAAAGCTTCTAAAGACAACTGTAACTAACAATCTGGTATACTTCTCATTTTTAATGCATACACATATACCTATCATATAATTATTGATGATAATTTTAAACAAAATTAAATTCTATTATAAATCCCATTTTATTTAAATGAGCAATAATTATTGAGTACAGAAACAATCAGGAGGTATCACACTGTATAATTTCTCTCATATACATGAATCTGAGAGTTTAATATTGCCTAATTTCATACCTCCAAAATGTTCTGTATTATAATAAAGTAAAATAACTTTTGACATGTAGAAAACTTGTCATCTAAGGCAACAAAAATTAAAGTTGCTCTAAACTTCCTCCACATCATTCTTGGAATGTTCTTGACCACTGAACTGAAATTACACAGGAACTCTGCTATTCCTCTTTAATGTAAACACAGGCACAAATCTTTCAATCAACTCATTCACATGATTCACCCACATTACTCATTAATTTATCTTCCTGTGTTTCAAGACCTTTCCATCTTGAGAGCTTTAACTTGTAACATTAACCTTCCCCCAAATAAACAAAAAACCAAACCCCTCTGTAAGTTCCTATCAAACTTTCACAGCAAATAATTTTAATAATTTAAACACACACACACAGAATAGATGGGGAAAAAAAAAAGGAGCTCCTGTCGTGGCTCATCGGAAATGAATCTGACTAGAATCCTTGAAGACGCAGGTTTGATCCCTGGCCTTGCTCAGGGAGTTAAGAATCTGACGTTGTTGCTGTGAGCTGTGGTGTAGGCCAGGGGTTACACCTCCAACTTCCATATGCAGCAGGTAGGCCCTAAAAAGACAAAAACAAACAAACACACAAACAAAACCCCAACACTTCTATGGACAGGATAAAAATGACCAGGGTTTACAGTGAATTACTCTCTTATTATCTTTGCCACCTTCCATAAATTGAAAAATTAAACACATCAGAACACCTGGAAATGCTATTTCCTTTAAAGAGATGCAGAAACAGCGTAGCACTGTCAGAAGAGAGCCAACAGAAGAGTGAAGAGATTATACCCATTAAAAAATATTGGAAGAGTGACCGGGATATCAGAATAATAGGACAGGTCTCTTTCTGGCTCTGCCTTGCCCCTTTCTTCCTCCTCCCCCTTCTCTGTCTCTTTCTCCCTTTCCCCACCCTCCTCCTCCATCTGTATTTAAGTTTGAGGGTGGCTGAGAGCCAGCAGAAACAGAGACTTTGTACTGGGGACGCACTAATAACTGTATTTAACCATGTAAAAAATTAGCTTGCTTTCTCTTTCTTCCTTTCCCTCCCTCCCCCCTTTCTTTTCCTTTCTCTCTCTCTCTCTCTCTCTCTCTCCCCCTTCCTTCCTTTCTTTCTTCCTTCCTTTCTTTCTTTCTTTCTTTCTTTCTTTCTTGCCTTCCTTCCTTCTTTCTCTCTCTTTCTTTCTTCTTTCTTCTTCTCCTTCTTCTTCCTCCCTCCCTTCCCTCCCTCCCTTTCTTCCTTCCTTCCTTCCTTCCTTCCTTCCCTCCCTCCCTCCCTCCCTCCCTCCTTCCTTCCTATAATGAGGGGCTACATTAGAATTAATGAGAAGAAACGTCAGGAACCAGACCTCAATATGTGGAGAATTTATCTGCAGTCTGACATGTACATGAGTCAAATTGGTTGTTTGCACTGAATGGTAATAAGGATGATGATGTTGGTATTATAAACATAAAAAAATAATGGTTAACAGGTATTGATCCTTGTCAAGTGTATTAAATGCATTAGCACATTTAATCCTTACAATAACCTTATGAACTCGCTGTTTTTTGTTATCTCCACTTTACAGATAGGGAAATTATCACATTTAATCCTTACAACAACCTTGTGAACTAGTTACTTTTGTTATCCCCACTTTACAGATAGGGAAATCGTGATATTGTGCTTCAGTGTCTTCCGTGTGATCAGCTTGAACGTAGAGATAAGCTGCATTACAGAGGCGTATCTCACCCTAGAGACTAAACGCATAAGTACTTTGCAATGCTGAATGGTAGCAAATCATCTATTGCTGAAGTATCCACTGAATCATCCATATAAATATTTAGTAATCTCTCCAGCAAATGCTAAAAGTCACTGTGATAATAAGAATGCAGTGGGATTCAAACAGCTGGTGAATTGTTGGGTTAGACTTCATTGGTTTCATATTTTATGACCCATCAAACACAAAAGTCACAGGTTCTGGACTGGCAATTTTAGAAGCCTTCTTCAAGTGTTTTCATAATTATTATGAATCCTACCTCCCCATACAGACACACACACACACACACACACACACACACACACACACACACACACACACCACACTTCTATCCAGATCCTGCTTCCCACTCCTGGTACATGGAGCACAGCTTAAAAAACAGTAGACCTTGGAAAACTCAGTTATTGTTGCACACCCAATACAGGAAACCTTTGCTTGTCTTCAAATCCTCCTCTTTAAAGGTCTTTCTTGTCAGAGTGGCCATGAAGAGCTGCTGCCCATCTTTTACGCTTTTCCACTCTGTTCATTTAAGTCCAAGGACCAGAGCCATGCAGCGGCCATGGGGGACAAAAACTCTGCTTTAAAATTCCTCATGGAGTTCCCTTCATGGCCCAGTGGTTAACGAATCCGACTAAGAAACATGAGGTTGCGGGTTCGATCCCTGGCCTCGCTCAGTGGGTTAAGGATACGGCGTTGCCGTGAGCTGTGGTGTAGGTTGCAGACGCGGCTCGGATCCCGCGTTGCTGTGGCTGTGGCGAAGGACAGCAGCTACAGCTCCTGTTAGACCCCCTAGCCTGGGAACCTCCATATGGCGCGGGTGCGGCTCTACATAAAAGGCAAAAAGACTAAAATAAATAAATAAATAAATAAATAAATAAATAAATAAAATTCCTCAGGACCCAATGAATAGGGCTCTCAGAAGAGTTCATGAACAACAGGAGTCTTTAAGTTGCAACACATCATTATTGAAATAGTAAATGTAAGTGATATGTAATGTTAAGTTTTCTAAGGATCTAGTAGCTTCTTATTACAATATATATTTCTCTTAAAAGTATATATATACATTGGAGGAGTTCCCTGGTGGCTCAGCGGGTTAAGGATCTGAGGTCAGAGCTGCAGCTGGTGGGGAAATTCCACATGTGGGGGCGAGGCCAAATGTATATGTGTATATATATATATATATATATATATATGTATGTATGTATATATATATATATAAATGTTCTGTATCTACTTCTATTTTCTAGGCTCTGTATGGATATGGCTTTCTGTTTGTGTGCATGCATGTGTGTTTTAAATGATACAGTTCCTATATTAACTTTTTTTTTTAACTAAAGCATAAAATTTCTGAATGGGACTCAGCTCTTGAATGTGTGGCCCCTCCCAGTTGCTAGGACAGAGTTCTATCTAAACAGGCTCTCGGAACTTGCAGAAATACAACAAGAATAAGAAGAATTAATGATTAAAAGTACGAGAAAGTATTTAAACTCCAGAATCTCAGACAACTGCTCATGTGAACTTCTGAAAATCCTATTCTGCTACCGGAAGTAATTTACATTTGCACCTATTCTACAAAATACATTTGAAGGCATTCATTTGATGTGGATCCATTCCCCGTCCCAAGAACTGACGGTTAAAAGAAATGTGTCAAGAAACCCCTTTGCAAGGACGGTGCGTTTAATTATTTTTTTTTTATGGGTGGCACATTTTTATTTCGATAAGATGATTTGTGCTGATTCCTGAATGTGTTTCCGAAGGTAGTTTTTGAGAGTTAAAATCAGCCCTGAGTCCTGGATTTTAGATCAGCTGACAGCGAGGCAGTTCTGATAACATGTGATTATCCTGGCTCTCCCCTGGCAGCCCCCAGGCCATTTTCCATGCCATTCAATTAAAGGAGTTTCCATTATGACTAATATTATGTGCTCTGAAGATCTTTCATCATACGGTGCAGGGAGGCCTTATTTTAAAATAGAAATGCCTGGAAGAAAGCTCTTTTATTTCCTTCCTATTGTGAGAAGTTCCTTTTAAGTGTGTGTCCACCACCCAGGCACCGTCCATTTTCTTCCTTGATTCCGGACTGCTGTGTGTCATTCCCCACCTCTGGAAGGTCAGCCTTTAAAGTTCAGATGAGAAAAAGAATGGGAAAATGTGTGGATAGTTCAGAGCCCAGGTGAGGAAAAAAATAAAGAGCTTTGGCCAGACTTCTGCACTATTGCATATTCTCTCTCTCTCTCTCTTTCTTAGCACATCTCATTTTCCAGGCTAAAGGAGACACTTTAAAATGTCACAATATTTCAAGTACTGAAAAAGGATAAAATAGCTTACTCAGCTCCCCAGTCTTTCCTGTTGACTTGGCATGACATACAGAAATTAATTCATGAATTATGAATAACATATCAGTAAATATTTTACCTGTGTGAGGTTCAAATTTACTTGAGGATTTATTAAATTCTATAAATTAAGGAAGAATAGTAGCTGAGTTCTTGATATACATAAAGGCCTAATTTTTACTTTTTTATAATAGTTGATTTACAATTTTGTGCCAATTTCTGCTGTATGGCAAAGTGACCTGCTACACACACACACACACATTCCCTCTCTTATTTTATCTTCCATCACGGTCTATCCCAAGAGACTGGATAGAGTTCCCTGTGCTGTACAGTAGGACCTCATTACTTATTCATTCTAAATGTAATAGCTTTGCATCTGCTGACCCCAACGCCCAGTCCATTCCATAGGACTGAATTTTTTTTTTTTTTTAATTCTGGCTTAAACTGAGATCCAGTTCTCAGGCTTATAAGAAATGTTGAGATTTGACATGATGAGTTAAAGTATCCCTTTGGGTAAAGATGGATGTCTCTCTCATACTTGGAAGATACATAGTTATAAAAATAAAGACTGAGACAGAAAAAAATTGAAAACATTTTTTTATTGTGATAAGAACCCTTTTTCTGAATTACGAGGATTTAAGTTTTGCTCCAGACGAGGAGAGCATATTTAACTCAGATTCATGATTTTGCTTTGAAGCCAATGTCATTGCCGTGTGGTCACCTCTCAAACCTTCTTCATTGACAAACTTCCTTTTAAACTGAAGAACTTCTCCATTTCTTAAGCAGAAGGCACCAGCACCAGGGTGCTTTGGCCTCTAATTATTCTCAACCTAGAATTTCTTTAGCAACGCTATATAGCCAACGGTAAAGAGGCCCGTATGTTAGTAGGTATCTAAGAAAGGAAATGGAATTTCCTCTTGATATTCTCCTTTTCATGTGCAAAAAGGGATAAAACACATTTCTATATGAAAAGCTCTTTGTGTTTCATCAGCAAATAGATGTAATCTGGAGTGACACACAGACACACAGATCCCTCAAATCCTAGAGATCCTAAGCCATTTCAAGTGACAACTGTTCTAAATAAACATATGATTCACAGGGAGAATTTCTATTTTCTCTACCTATTCAGTTTAGTTCACCTTTAAGCAATTAGCAGTGTTCCTCTGATGTATGAAACTATTGAATAACATGTGCTAGGTTACTTTCTCAATATTTTTGAACAGTGTGTCCTTCGTCCTGAACAGCACGGTGGTGTTTTTTTTTTTAATAAAATATCATCGTCACACCAGCACCACTCCTGTGCTGTTTCATGTAATACCCTGTCATCAGGGATCACATTACATTGGTGATATTCAGATCAAACACGCAAAGTTTTTCCACAGTGGCATTTGAATGCAGGTAACTCTGGTCCACTCTACCGAATACATTTTCTTTTGTCATGTAACTTAAAAAAAAAATCACTTAAGTATGAAAAGCAACTTATCTATACCCTCTTTATCTCCCAACTCACATGTCTAAAAACAAGCCCAGGAAAGAAAAATACATTACACCAAAAGTGATTTTGCTCCTAAGGTTTTTCATCTTCCTCCCTTCCTTCCTTCCTTCCTTCTTTCCTTCCTTCCTTCCTTCCTTCCTTCCTTCCTTCCTTCCTTCTTTCCTCCCTTCCTTCCTCTCTTTTTGAGTAAAAGATTCTTTATATGACAATAAATATCCAGACTGGAAATTTCACTTTAACTTCTCTTTCATAGTATGTTATGAAATAGATATAGTGGCACAACAGAGTGTGGCATCGTTTCTGCATCAGCCTTTATCCATTTTCAGATGGAGTTCCTTTGGAAACAGATGGTAAAAGAGTCAAACCACAATTAAAAGAAAAGAAAAGAATAAATCATAAAAAGAGTCAAACAAATCACAGATGTTCATGGGCTTTCATTCCTTGCTGTTACGGGCTTTCATGTCCCTGCTGCTATATTTACTAATAATTCACTCACTCCATGGTATTTGGTTTGGTATTAATACAAATCCTGGAAAGTTCTTAGCACATAACTAGAATCGGAGAAACTTTCATTATAATGAATATATATATATATATACATATATAGAAAAAAAGATTTTTTTTGGACAAGTATTGTCCAAAACAATCTTTATGGACTGTGTGTTTTAGATATAATCCATTGGAAAACACATTTATTTCCTTAAATGAAATTTCATTAAGTGGTCATTGTTGAGGTTATACTTTAGGATGGTATTCTAAAAAACTTTTTGTTCAGATTTATGAGACTGAAATTGCCAAGGACCCCAAAGTATTTATCTTTCCGATTTTTTGTATGCACACAGTAAGGTCCATAAACTAAGGTCTGCATGCCCAATAGCCTGTTTTTGTAAACAACGTTTTATGGACGTGTAGCCATACTTATTAGTTTACATAGCATTCATGGCTTCTTTTAAGCTACTATCACAGAAGTTGAATCTTTGTGACAGAGAACACGTGAGGTCCGCAAAATCTAAAATACTATCTGGCCCTTTAAGGGAAATGTGTGCCAACCCCCAGTATAGACAAGCAGCTTCTACTGACTTAGCTGAAAATTAAATTATTTATTCAACAAATATTTACAGAGTTTCAGACACAGACTCCAAGCAAAGACTTTCCTTACAGAGCTGCAAGTTAGTCTAGTTGAGACAGAAAATGAAGCAGAATGCATTAATCTATACTCATCTTATTTTTTAAAAAAGCCCTTAAATATTTCAGTGATGCTCCTTAATAAGACTTCTGAGAAAAGAATTTTCCAACTCATCTTACATGCGGGACTGAATTTTGGCAGAACCTCTATTTATCTAAACTCTGCCATCCTTGAGGGGCAAACAGAGGAATCAAGATAAAACTTCTCTTAATTTTGGCACAGGAGAAGAGACTAATCCCACTTTTGATAAGTCAACAAGCACTAAACTCACATTTTGTTCCCTGAGGCAAAAAAAGAATCCGGGGTGTTTGTATTATTTTTATTTCTGGAGAGTTACCCTCTCCTTTACAACTCTCTGTCGTTGAAGCTCATAGTTATAGGAGGCAGGACACGCATGGGTTGTGATTTCATAAACAACCAAATTATTTGTGGTGTCCAGTGCAAGCAAAGTGATGGGACTATGTCCAGCACTCCTACTGATTCTGTTCTTGATGCCACAAGAGGAATGCTAACTGTTCCAAGGGGCTGTTTCAAAGTGGGACAAGTCACAAAGTTCATCACCAATATCAACCGGGAGGGTACCGCACATTGACAACGTGATCAAAAGCAAGAATGGGGGTGGGGAGGGCTGGGTTTTGCAAATATTAAGAGCTGTACAGGCAAGTTCACGGGCTCCTCCTTTCCTTTGCAAACTAAAATCACTCCCAGAGAGTTGAGCTAGCCAGTTCAGTCTTTCTCTGCCAGCACAAACACGAAAGACAAGATGTAGCGCTCTAAGAAAAAACCATCCTTCAGTATTGGTATAACGTGTCCTGGGACTCCAGTGCTTCATTTCAGAAGGTGACATCAAGAATGATTATCATGACACATGCAGATTTCAAGGCTCTTTTAAGAGAAAGGCATGTTAATGTCTAATATCAAATATTAAGAGCAATGGGAGATGTCTTAGGAATAATGTGCAAAATCAGGGAAAACACCTCCGAAACTCTTTAAGACATTTTTCAGCCACCTGCCACACACTAACTCTCATGAATTTTGGTGCTAGATGAGAGATTATATGAACCAAAAAAAATCGCTGTCTGGTTTTCAAGGATGAGATGCAAAAAATATCACTGGGAATATGTAAATTTTTTTGAGTTCCTACCATCAACAGATATTCCTACTGCCTATAGACACAGAGTTAGTGACAGGATAAGGCCGTATTGCTGCCCTGGTACCTAGGACCATCCTTAAAGGCCAAGCTATCTTTTTTTCTTGGATTTTATTTAAGGGATATAGATAGGGACTGTTCATCTTCATGAAATATGGGCACTTAGCTTACCCTGGTCCATCCAAGCCTTCAGGTTGGTCTAGAATCCCTTCGAACGCACAAACAGCTACCTTGGACAGAAGACAAATACACACAAGCAGCAGACAGTTCCCTAACATCTGTAGTTACAAAGTAAGAGTTAAAACCAAGAGTCATGTCCCATACGTCTAACCATTTAAATCATAAACCAAGTGAACATGCACTAAATAAAATATCGTCAATTCAACTCCCTTGACAAATACAGCTTCTTTAACACGTGGAGAGCCAAGTTTGAATTTAGAATTTTTGGATTCTTGGGAGTTTCTCACTGGCATTTGAGGGGGAGGGAACACCAGTCCCTAGGACCTGGTCCGGAGCCTGGATCCCTTGTCTCTTACTACTTCTGGTTCTGATTCATCCCACGGAGGGACTTCCAAGCATGTATGGAGAAACCTACCTATGATGCTTGCATACTCCCCAACATCTCTGCCCTGCCAAATAGCTACGTTGGTCTACTCCTTGTCCCTGCATATGGGTGATGACGTCTGGAGGACCAGTCTGGAAGCAGAAGGCTATTTGAGCAGGAAATCCAGTGGTGCTGGATACACAGAATATAGTCTAGAGAGGAAGCATAGTGACTAGGGAGAGTATTCCCTTGCTTACTCCTCTTCCAAGGACGGGGCTAACTCCAGACCAGGGAGAGAACAGGGTCTTCTCAAGTACGACCTTGGCACAAGGGCTGGCTGATCTTGCCCAAATCTAAGGGTAGGGCTATTTGTGTATTTCTACGACAGAGATGTCTACCTTCACAATCTCCCATTACATGTTTTCTACTTGCCTTTAAAATACAATTTAGAGAATGTTTAACTCCCTGCCAGAGCAGAAAGAATGATTGTCATAATACGTTATTGAACGGCATTTCATAACAACAGAGATCAAAGTTCTAAATGGATAAGAACAAATCAAACAGCCTGTGCCTTCTGTAATTATTTTGTGAAGGATTTATTGAATTTAGCATGGATTACTGCATAGAGGCCACGGCCAAACCAGCATGGACTCATCTTCATCCGAGAGAAGAGTTTCCTTGTATTTTGGGAGCTGCTCTGTACATACGAGGCACGCAACCCATCGTTACATGATGGCATTCTGGTTTAGATTCTTTCCATTCAACCTGATGTCCCATATGTTGGACCGTTTATTTCAAAATGAACTTCTTCTATAGCTGTGTGTTTTCAGGCTTTTTCAGAGAAGGGATCCCTAAGGTTTAAACTTGACCTTCTTCACCCTCCATGATCCTCTTGCCATTTTCTTTTCTTTTTTTAAGGCTGCGCCTGTGGCATATGGAAATTCCCGGGCTAGGGGTTGAATCAGAGCTGCAGTTGCAGGCCAGTGCCACAGCCATGGCAACACTGGATCCAAGCCATATCTCCGACCTATGTCACAGTTTGCAGCAACACTAGATCCTTAACCTACTGAGGGAGGCCAGGAATCAAACCTGTATCCTTATAGATGCTATGTTGGATTCTTAACCTGCTGAGCCACAATGGGAACTCCTCTCGACATTTTTCTGAGAAAAATCTTCTCCAGCTCTTCTTTACCTTCATAAAATATGGATGATATAGAAAAGCTTGGTGCCTGAAAAATGTCAATTTGCAGAAAATTGCCTATTGGTCCTGTCTTTCTACTTCCCATAAAGGCCTTTTTGGCTGAGGCCATTTTCTTCAGAACAGGAATCTCAAGAAGATGTGATCACTTGTACCATGCATGCTTCAGGGTACAACTCTGAAGGTCAAGGGTGGAATAGGGAGGGAGGGGATAAGAAATTGCTCCAGCATCCCCTCCTTCTACAAAAGCTCTTAAGGTGAAGCATAAAACTCAGGGCTTGTTATGTAAACAAGGACCCAGAGACAGCTCAGCCAGCTCTCTATTTTCAATCTGGTGGCCACCTCAACACTTGCTGTGTAAAGAGTTCCAACAATACACCTGTTCCCACAAACCCACGGATTTTTCTTAGTCGTATTCACTCACATTTTTAACCAAAGAGAGTTTAAAAGTAAAGAAAGACATCGAAGAATGGATAGCAAAACCAAATAAACGTAAGCTAAGCCAATCAGATTTTCCCTGGGTTGACAAGTAAATGACAGCAGTGATCACCCCAACACTTGCCATGAATGACATCAACAATGATGAGGGTAATACCCACACATTAAATGCTTTTATTTGGAGTTATACATTTAATTTTATAGCTGGCATTTAAGCGGTACAACAGACTGTTAAACAGATCTGCTTACTCAGACTTATCTTAAATTGAGTAAAGACTCTCTAGCCAGAGGGACAGTTTCCTTTTGCAGCAGCTTATCCCAACTGCAATTTGTTGGGTTAAAAGAACTGACATAGTTCTCATTTCTAACATACAGATAAGTTGTAAATGACTCCCTGGTGGTTAGTGAGTCACAAGGAACTAAAATTTCAATTTTTCCATTCCCCAGGACTGGACCTTTCCTCTCACTTTTTTTTTTTTTTAAACAAGCCACATTCCATCCCAGGAAACTTGGGAGCAAGAATCGTAATAACTACACATAACTGAGTGCTCATAGATCAGTGCTTGAAACATCTCATTCAATCCAGAGTAACTTTTTTTTTAAATTGAAGTATAATTGATTTACAGTATTGCATTAGTTTCAAGTGCACAGTGAAGTGATTCAGTTACATGTATGTATTTTTTTTTACAAATTCTTTTCCATTACAGGTAATTAGATGACATTAAGTCTAGTTCCCTGTGCTATACAGAGGTCCTTGTTGTTTTATCTATTTTATTCTTAGTAGGGTTTAATCTGTTAATCCCCAAATCCTAATTTACCCTTCCCTATCCCTTTTCCCCATTGGCAACCCTGAGTTTGTTTTCTGTTTGTGAGTCTGTTTCTGTTTCATAAATAAGTTCATTTGTATCACAAGTAACTCTTTGAACTGGGTATTGTGTCTATCTTCAATTAACACACATGGAGGAGTTCCCGTCATGGCTAGTGGTAAAGAACCCAACTAGTCTAGTATCCATGGGGACGCAGGTTCAATCCCTGGTCTTGCTCAATGGGTTGAGGATCCGGCATTGCTATGAGCTGTGGTGTAGGCTGGCAGCTGCTGCTTGGATTGGGCCCCTAGCCTGGAAGCTTCCATATGGCACAAGTGTAGCCCTAAAATCCAAACAACAACAACAACAACAACAACAACAACAAAACACATATGGAAAAGGAAGATCAGAAAGTTTCGGTGACTTGGTCAAACCACCCACTTAACATTTGTGGAGCTGTTATTTGAGCCTAAGCCTGGATGACACTAAAAATCAGGCTTTAATTACTCCAGAAGGTATTTTCCTGGTGACCTAAATCTTTGGACTTAAGATATAGTGGTGTGTCTCTTTTCTAGTATTCAGCCTGGCAACATGTAGCCATATTCCTGACGAATCCTTGAGTGCCAGTCATAGTTATTCAATAAGACTCCAAATCTGAGGCCACTTTCTCTAAATTGTCTAGACTTGATCTTTGCAGCCACTGTAGTTTACATAACACAGTGTCACTGTGTATTTTCTTCTGTGGTTCACCAAAAGAAGCACAAATTTATCAACATTTTCCTTAACCAGCACAGGTTACCATATGCCCTCTGTTTATATTCTCAATGTGGGATTTTACTGTATTCCTTTCTCTCTCTTTCTCTTTGGCAGTTTCCAAGCTCACGTACCTGAATTACGCAGCAACAATTCAAGTATTCAGTAAAACATATAAGACCAAATCAAGGTATATTTGTAAATATGATACCCAACATCTCTGGCAATCGGGTCTTGTGTAATCAACCGGGGAACAGCATCCTGGGAGGAAATTAGTGGCTTTTGAATTTCTGTTAGCACTCACTCTGATGAAAATTCAATCTTATGTAATTTAATCTTGGCCTCAGTAAAACGGTTAGGCTCTGACACTTCTTTTCTTTTTATCTTTTTAGGGCCGTACCCACAGCATACAGAAGTTCCCAGGCTAGGGGCAGATCAGAGCCACCGCCCTAGCAATGCCAGACCCTAGGCACATCTGCGACCTACACCTCAGCTCACGGCAACACCGGATCCTTTATCCACTGAGCGAGACCAGGGATCGAACCTGCGTCCTCATAGATACTAGTCGGGTTCATTTCTGCTGAGCTACGGTGGGAATTCCATGCTCCTACATTTCTAAATCTCATGTTTCCCGCTTTTTGCTAAATCTAAAATAGATGACATGGATGCCCTCTTGCTAGTGGTTTTGAGGTCTGGCCTTTCTAAACCAGTAGCAGCCAAAGATAGCTCACCCAAGGGCCAGTGTTCTGTCCGACTACATCTACCTGCCTCACATTGAATTGGCCATGTTTTTTTCTTGATTTCTTAAAATCACAAGGAATAAAGGCACACGACTTTCTAGAAAGAGGGAACAATCTGTTCTTCTGACTCTCTGACCAAGCAATGATAAGTACTTAATATGCTTATCATAATGACTGATTTTTATGCACATATTTTTAAGCTGGGGAATAGATATGTAAGATCTGGAATAATATCGTTATATTATTCACTCCCTCACATCAAACTCTGTCACTTAAGACAGGTTTATAGATAGGTTTTTTTTTCATTTCAAATGTGAAAAAATTTATTCTGAGCCGTTAATGTGCTTTCACTCAGCCCCTGTTTATTTTTTCATAATTTTTTTTTTTTTTTGCTTTTCCATATGTCACACCTGTGACATATGGAAATTTCCAGGCCATGGGTCGAAGCAGAGCTACAACTGCTGGCCTACGCCATAGTCACAGCAATATGGGATCTGAGTCATGCCTGTGACCTACAGCGCCGCTCATGGCAATGCAGGATCCTTGATCCACGGAGTGAGGCCAGGGATCGAACCTGCGTCCTCATAGATACTAGTCAGGTTTGTTAACCACTGAGCCACCAGGGGAACTCCTCTTATAAAGTCTAATCACCCATGATATATCCCTCCAAAAAAGTCATAGTGGGTCAAGCTGAGCCCAGGTTGGATGGTATGAATTTGTCTCCTAACATTAATCTGTAATCAGAGATTAGTTCACTTTTGAGGCCACTCTGTCTGGAGGTTGGTGGCACCATATTTATCCACCGAGATTAGCCTTTGATTATGACATTTCCTGAGGAGGTCAGCTGTCTCAGCACCAGTCCATGGATCGATGTGGAAAAATACGGTCATTTCCCTGAGTGACTTATGAGTTCACCTCCCATTCTGTCCTACACATTACATGCATCGTGTGGGCACTTAGCATTCGTCCTCTCCCTGAAGTTTTGGAGGCTGATCATCATCAGAGCAACAAAATATAGAGCTCTGCACTGTCCCCATCCAAAAGGAGATTCCAAAACACACTCTGCTTATTAGGAATATTAAGTACGTGGGAAAAGTAATAACAGAAATCATCTATTACTTAGTTATCACAGCAGGGCTGTGGGCAGTTGAACTTGGTTTGATTCTGGAGGATCCTCGATCTCATTTTCAGACAAATACGCAGACGATATCCAGCTTCTTTTTTATCAGATGCCAGAACAGGCAACCGTCAACCACACTCCCAAAATTTTAACAGTTTATTTAAAGCACTTGAAAGGTGATGACACAACATCAGTCTCCTTACATTGTTTTTTTTTTTTTTTAAGTAACTAAGAAGGCAATTTAGACTCAGACAAAAAAAAAAAAATCCAACCCCACATCAAGGCTGGGGCCTCCCTTAACCAGTTCTTGGCGAAAAGGAAACTGATTCTGAGCGAGACTTCCAGCAAACTTCAGCCTCAGCAACAAGCTATGTATCAGAAACCAATGGAATTAAAATAGCACGACATTTCATGTTGAAGGCAACAATTGCGTATTTCCTTACCAGAAATGGAAAGAGATAAAGTGAAACCGACGGAGCTGAAGTCAAACAACCTGCCCTTACCAGTAACCTCGACCGAAAGTAGTTTTCTTTTTCTGCAAAACTTATCCAGGACTATCAAAAGTTCTATTCATGAAACAAAGAGGAAACGATTATTCTTCGAATATACTTCTATTGCAACAGTGGTTGTGACATCAAGACATATTTTACATAGTAAAATGAGCATCTTAATCTTTTGCAAAGAGTGTGGTTACTTCCTTCCTGGGAGTGGAAGTTTCTGAGCGAGCCAGTAGGGAAAAGGCCTCCTGGTCATTCTGTTAGCCTGCCAAGAGAAAGCCAGCCTGGCCAGTCTAGGGGAGCTGATCCCACATGGGGCATTCTATAACAAATTGGAATGACAGCTTCTTTCTCGATAACTTCCCATTTGGCAAGTACAACCTGTGCTGATTTATATAGCTGATATTGCAGAAGAGTAGGCAGAAACACTAAAAGGAAAGAAAGAAAGGAAGGAAGGAAAGAAAGAGAGAAAGAAAGAAAGGACCACAGGTGGCTGAGCTCAAAATCATATCTCAGTGATAGTGTTTTTTAAGGATTTCACTATCAGAAGGCTTTCATGTGGTTTAGTTGCAGCTCAGGGCAGAGTGATGCCTGGACAGTGATACAAAGAATCAGAGGAAACAAACACCAGGGGAAACTGGTCTGTGTGCACAAGACCTTGTTCCTTAACCCAAGGCTCAATGCACTGGTGCTTTAATGAGATTGGCAGTGATACTTAAATACATTGAAACAAGTATGTCATATTTAGTATCAAAGTCTGCATTCTTCTATTTCCCACTTTAGTCAGGCTTCTGCATGAGTTCAAAGAAAGCTTCACACAGTTCTGCTTCATACCTTTCTCCCTTCTGTTAACATAAGGAAACTTAATGGGTTGACTTCCTTTGCCTAGTTTCCAGATCCCCAACAGCAAGAACAAATCAATTGCTTACACCCTGTGTCTCATAGATCTCTCTTTAGGATATTATCTTTCTTAGCAAAGAACTTGTAGGAAGGCATACTCTGGATGGGGAAAGCCAACTCAATCCGTCATCAGCTGCTGCAGAAGCCATTCACTCAGTAACTCATTTGGATAAATATTCACTCATTCAATCATTTATTCAGCAGTATCTTTGGGGGCACAATTTATGTGGAACAGTTGGGACAAGAGGAAAAGTTTCCTGGGTGGAATGATTTCCCATTTTTAGTATAGAGTGATTTCTCATTCTTAGTAGATTTTTAAATGTTCACTCCAGTATTAAAGGTGCAATTTTCCAGTCCTGAACTCTAGAACGATGTAATCCATCTTCACACACAGACACACACACACACAGACACACACACACACACAGACACACACACACACACTGATTGTTATTTACCTACATAAATGGGGCTGAACGTTAACAGAGAAATTGCCAAATGGATGACAATTCCAAAGTTGTTCATGCCTGAGAAGCATATATTTTCGAGTACTAGCTTTATCTTCCAACTTATGCTATGTTAAAATGAATTTGCATTTGCTAAGCATATACCAGCTGTACACTGGCATAGGAGAAGCTGGGTGGGGAAGGGCAAAGAGGAAGAAGTGGCCTCCAGTGGCAGAAGGCAAAGCAGCCTTTTCAAATGTACTCTGAATGTTGCCCACAGAATATATGAGGCACATTCAGAACTGGGGGTTCATTGTTGACTTTCTTTTATGATTACATTTTTACCTTCATGTTTATTTTCAAATGTACCTTTGTTATAAATTAATTTTCCAAATAAATTAAAAAAAATCTGTATTGCAAACATCTAGAAGAAAGTTATATGCCCTACGCCCACATAAACACATGGAAGATGAATTTCTGGATGACGTTATGTCCATTGGAATAATATATATCTATCTAGTAGCAATACTATCTATCTATATATAAACACTCATGGATATGTAGGCACCAAATCACTTCTAATTCATTCACCAGCTTGACTCAAGAGTGAACCATGGAATAACATAATTTATATGGGTATTCTCTTCCAACCAGGCACTTGATCCTTGGGAGGGGAGGTGTGGTTGTTAAAACAACAGACTGTAAATCAGCCCAGTGGACTAGGAAACATCATTTAAGAGACCAAAGGGGGAAAACGATTCAGCCTCCACCGCAGCAAGGAGAACCAGAAGAAGCCCTGCTGGTCTCCAGCCTCCCCATCCGCTACTTCGGAATTCTCTTTGGAGCAAAGCGGTTCCATGTGATGGTCAAAAGGCCAGGCCAGAGCAAACCTGCTGTAACTGGAAAGTGCAGACAATTTCCTGGGGAAAACACCGCTTTATTTCTGCTTTCCCCGAATCTGTTAAAAACATGTTTGTTTTGGCATTTTTCAGGCTTAGTGTGATTTTTAGTATTCCACAGTTTAAAAGGATTAGATTCCTCCTTGTGACCAAAATGAGGGCTGGACGTAAGTGGACTCCATCGCCTCAGGATCATATAATTATGGGTTCAGATAGGAGTAAGGTGAGTCTAGGTAAACTTTAAGGATTTAACACAACATAACTGAGCGTGACAATAAGACATATTCTATTTTTGTTTTATAGGATGCAGTCCTTCCCTGTGCTATAAACACACTGCATATCAACATTTGACAAACTGTGAAGGATGGTGCATAAAAGGAAGAGCCTGAAAAAGAATGGATGTGTGTGTATGTATAACTGCATCACTTGTTGTGTTAGGGGACCATTGACTGACACTGCCCACCTTGGCCAGGCAGATAAGAGCCAGTTGCATGAGCTGTCTCACAACAGGAGGCGCTGATAAGGCACAAGGTGCTGCCCTGAAGACTAACTGAGAGGATTTGGGAGGGGCCAGTAGGAGGGAGGAGACAACCAACCTCCCAGGATCCTTGGCTCTGGAATCCATCTTGGCTGAGAGGTACATGAGCCACCAAGAAGGACCTGGGGCCAGACCAAGGACAGGCCAAGCAAGATAACTGGCCAGAGACAATCCAGAAACTAACCCCATTCCCGTAAAACCAGAGAGCACAAACCACGTGGCAGAGTAGTTCTCCTGGGCGCCCTCACCCTGCAGCCCTCCACCCAGGCACCCCTTCCCAATAAAGACTTTTGCTTTGTCAGCACGTCTATCTCCTTGGACAATTCATTTCTGAGTGTTAGACAAGAGCCCACGCTCAGGCCCCACACTTGGTCCCCCTTCCAGCAACAGTTGGACAGCAGAAATTATCAAAACATTGTAAACGAACTATACTTCAATAACACTTACAAATGAGAAAGAACTTGGGAACTGGAAGGGAAGTGGGAGTTCAGCTCATTCCCCTTCCAGAAGATACAGGGCATCAAATGGAATCTGAGGAATTTTCTCAGAGTCACACAGCGAAAAGTAACAGAGCTGCCACGAGAACTCGAGTCTCCTCAATTTCAGCCCCATACACACGCATGGGGCATTTCTGATCTTGAGCAAAAACTGCTGAGTTTGACAAATACACACACATCTATTCCTTAAAATATAACTTTGTGTATATATATATATATATATATATATATATATATATATATATATGAATTGTGAAATTTGCACTTGTTTGGTTTTAGTATTGCTGACCAAAAGTAGCTCTGAATTGCTCACAGTGGCTCTGAAAATAAAATATGAACGTGCTGGGGAAAAAAAAAAAGGACACTAGTTAAGAGCCAGTTCCTTTTCTTTGGAACAGATGAGAGAGAGTCCTGAGCAATTTTCTATATATGAATCCCTTGAAGTGTGGCCTAGGGATCCGGCTTTGTCACTGCTGGGGTTCACGTTCGATTCCTGGTCCCAGAACTTCCAGAGGCCAAGGGAACAGCCAAATAATAAACAAATAAATACGAACCCAGCTTCCACCACTGCTAAGGACAATTCTTTTAATAGGACAAGTTTGATATAATCAGTGTCTCTCTATCAAAGCTCATATTTTCTCTGGGAGAATTATTATACTAAAAATAAGTCACAGGAGACAACACCTACTCCACTTGTGGAGTAAGTACTTGCCCACCGTTCAAAACAAGAGCACATTTTTACACACTTGTGCTTATTCCTTAGGTTCTCTATAAACCCCAAGGGCTGTAAGATATTTTCACTCCAAAGTCGGGGTAATGCCTTTAAAATTAATAAGAGCTATGTGTGTAGGGCCATCACACAGAGGAACAGTGAAGCGTCACTGTTCGTTCTGCTTTTCTGGACAAAGTATACGATGATTAAAGTTTCATGTCTATAATCATCTCATTATCCTACACAGGCTTGGGGGGTGTATAAAAGTCCGGCACAATGCCAAACGACAAAACTGTGCCTTGTGGAGGGAAAGAGGAGAGGATGCTGCATGTGTGTGTGTGTGTGTGTGTGTGTGTGTGTATGTGTGTGTGTGTGTGTGTACATGACAGAGCCATCGTCACAGAGACAGAGAGAAGATACAACTTACCCAGAAGATTGGGCTTAGTTACGTTTATAACAGAAATCATGGCATGATTTAGCCTCTCCCACTTGAGTTTCTTGAGGAAGTGGGGAAAAGAGACTGAAGTTGTGTAGGATGCTGACTCAACTGAGAGCATTTGTCATGATTTGCTACCAGCCCAAACTTTTTTTTTTTTTTCACTTTTATAGGGCTGCACCAGTGACATATGGAGGGTCCCAGGCTAGGGGTCCAATCAAAGCTGTAGGCGCTGGCCTGTGCCACAGCCACAGCAATGCCAGATCCTTAACCCACTGAGCGAGGCCAGGAATGGAACTCGCATCCTCATGGATGCTAGCTGGATTCGTTTCAGCTGCACCATGACGGGAACTCCCTAATCTTTTTTTTTTTTTTTTTTTTAAGCAAAAATATCTGAAGCTTCCCCTGTGAAGGTTGTGCTTTGTTTTCTCCAGTTTTATATTTCATCTCATCCACAAAAGATGGGCAAGAACAAAGGCCAGCATAGAATGTGAAATTGACAAGATGTTAGCAAAGACCTCCTTCTGTCTAGCAAGTGGAGATAGAGACCACCCTGATTTTCAGGAGAAATGAGCCTGGTCAATACTTTACACTAATTGTAGGGTTTCAGAAACGAAGTCCATTTATCTCCCCTCAACAGCAGCTGTCACAGCTCAGAGATCGCAAGAGGAGGATTAATAACACATTGTTATAAACGGTAAGAAGTTATTGGACATTCCTGTGTGGTGCAGTGGGTTAAGGATCCAGCTTGTCATTGCAGCGGCTCAGGTCCCTGCGGTGGTGTGGGTTCCCTCCCCAGTCTGAGAACTTCCACATGCTGCGGGTGCTGCCAGAAAAAAAAAAATAGCAAAGGAAATTGTTGGGAATGGATACCATGGTGAAATAAAGGATTCACAGGACACTTTCTTAGCAGATATGTTTATTCTCCTATGTTCCTTAACAAAAAAATAAAGAAATTGGGAGTTCCCGTTGTGGCGCAGTGGCAACGAATCTGACTAGTATCCAGGAGGAGGCAGGTTCCATCCCCGACCTCGATCAGTGGGTCAGGGATCCGGCATTGACCTGTGGTATAGGTCACAGACGCAGCTCGGATCCCTAGTTGGCAGCTGTAGCTCTGATTCGACCCCTAGCCTGGGAACTTTCCTGTGCTGCGGGTACAGCCCTAAAGAGAAAATAAAGAAACAAACAAACAAACAAATAAGTAAATATAAGCATTCAGGAGAAGTGAGCAAAGGAACATTTATTTTTTTTGTCACCCCTTGGCTGAATTTCCCTTGTTAGGGACATTATCTCTAAATAGAGTTTACCCACCCTGAATGCTATTGCATCTCCTAGAGAAAATTTTGGTGTAATTAAAAGTTTTAAATGTACAAATTCTTTAGCTAGATGAATTCCTGAGCTTTTCTTTTCCTCATTTTCTTTCTTTCCTTTCCTTTTCTCTCTCTCTCTTTTTCTTTTTTTTGTCTGCCCCCGTGGCGTATGGAAGTTCCCCAGCCAGCGGCTGAATCTGAGCTTCAGCTGCCACCTACACCACAGCTGTGGCCACCGCTGCATCCTTTTAACCCACTGTGCTGGGCCAGGGATTGAACGTGAGCCTCCACAGCCACCCCAGCCTCTACAGTTGGATTCTCAACCCACTGCACTGCAGAGAGAACTCCCTTAGCTTTTTGAGATACAGGGGTATGGACAGAGAAAGGAAATGCTATGCTTCTAGGGTTGAATCGGTTAAGTGGTAGGAAAAAATATGGGTGGGGAGTCACATGGAAGAGAGAAGTTGTGTAACTAAACCACATTGATTTAAATTTTATCTAAGCTGGACACCACGTAGCCTCTGGCTTTCTCATCACCCCTTGTCATAGCTTCCTCTATTTTAAAAGATGATTTGCTACCAGAAAACCTAATTGTTTACTCTTAAGTTTTCTGTCACTACATATGCTTTTCTGTGAAGAGTCAATGAACCAGTGCCCTTCAAATGCCCTGAAGGTCGAGAAGTTGACCTTTTGAAATTGAAAAGCAATTTCGTCTGAGGATGATTCATCATTCTCATGGAAAGGACTCTCTTTTCACTGTTTCTAGTGATTCGATTAGTGGCAACATCAAAGTCTCCACAGTAGTTTGAGTTAGGACTAATGCAGCTGGTTTTATGCATTTTCCTATTCTTTCAGTCATTCATTCGAGTATTTAAGGGACACTTAGATTGTGTCAGATACTTGGCTGGCGTTAGGAGCAGAACAGAAGAAGATCTTGTACCTGGTTTTAGAGAGCTCAGGCTCTAGCAGGTGATTGAAACAGTGAGATAAACAGTGAGGTATCAATAAACTTATACGTTAAGGGAGCATGAAGCATAATTTTGAAACCCAAACATGGATAAGATGTGAAGAAATACTCCTCCCCAAGGGGACACATAATGAAAAGAGATTAATAATATCCAAGAAGAAATGGATGGACAGGGAGAACGTTCTTGTGCTTGATTGAGTAGAATACACAGAGAATTTAGTGTTTGGATTCTTTTTTTTTTTTTTTTGCCTTTTTAGGGCCACACCCACAGCCTATGGAAGTCCCCAGACTAGCGGTCGAATTGGAGCTGCAGCTGCCGGTCTGCTACACAGCATTGTTGGCTCAGCAACACTGGATCCTTAACTCACTGAGTGAGTCCAGGGATCGAACCCAAGTCCTCATGCAAACTAGTCGGGTTCGTTAATGCTGAGCCACACTGAGAACTCCTAGTGTTTGAATTTTACCTTGAAGATAAGAATATACTGAAAGATTTTCATTAGAGGAAACGCATGATAAAATTCACACTGAATGGAGTTCCTGTTTTGGTTCAGTGGGTTAAGAACCCAACATAGTCTCTGTGAGGTTACAGATTCCATCCCTGGCCTTGCTCAGTGGGTTAAGGATCTAGCATTGCTGTGGCTGTGGTGTAGCCCTCTCTTGCAGCTCTGATTCAGCCTCTAGCCCAAGACCTTCCATATGTCACAGGTACAGCTGTTAAAAAAAATAAAATAAAATTCACATTTAAGAAAAGTCAGTGCGCGTTTCTTATACATCTGTGATAGGGAAGTAAGAAATGAGTTCAAGAAACAGTATAGACCCATGGTTAAGACCCAAGATCTTGGAGGGTACATTGCCTGTATCTAAATCCTAGCTCTTCCAAGAACTAACAGAGAAACCTTGGAGAAGTTCTCCCTATGCCTCGGTTTTACTTACCTATATGGTTGTTATAAAGATTCGAAGAGATAATGCAGACAAAAGTATTTAGAACAGGAGTTCCCGCTGTGGCTCATCTTGGTGGAAAATCCCCTGCCCAGGGCAGTGGGTTGAGGATCACGTGATGCTGCAACTGTGGTGTAGGTTCCAGCTCTGGCTCAGATTCTACCCCTGGACGGGGAACTTCCATATGCTGTGGGCGGGCAGCTGAAAATGAAAAAACAAAACAAAACAAAAAAAAACACGGTATTTAGAACAGTGCCTGGCATAGAGTGAATGCTCTATAAGAACTATTAGGAGAATTCTGCAGTGATGTCAGGGAGAAATTGGGAGTCTCTGGGTTATGACAGTGCAGTGAGGGTAGCGAGAAGGAAGTGGTTTTGAGAAATACTTAAGTAGAATGTACGAGGCTCGGTAACTGATTGGCTGCAAGGAAGTAGGATGCTAGGTGAAACCTCAGATTTCTGGTTTGTGGAAATGATGTGTCTGTTCACAGCAACAGGGAAAACAAAAGGAAAGGCCATTATGGAGAGAGATGACGAATTAAGTTTCGGACAGTGATGTGGACATACTGCGGTGCTTCCGATGGGTAAGATCCAACAGGCAACTGAATGTCATATTCAGAATCCTAGGCACGAGAAGCTTGGCAAGAAGAGGTCCTTAGCATATTCTCATTGAAGCCACGGAGCAGATGAGGTCATCCTAGAGAGCAAATCAGATGAGAAGGCCAAAGATAACACCCCAGAGAACATTTAAGAAGAGGGTGAAAGTATAGCACTGACAACAGAAACTGAGAGTGAAAAAACAAAGGAGAGATTCCAGCTTCTGGCCAGGATGGAGGGACCACCCTGCATTAATCCTCCCATTATAAACAACCTTTAAAATCAGAGGAAACATAGGAAATTACTCTTTTTAGAAGTTGGGGCATGTCGTTCAATTCTGTGATGCCTGACAGAGGGACACAGAGGAAGGGAGCGCCAGGTGCCACGGTTTCCATTCAGAGGCCTTTTCTGCACCACAGTTGGGGAGGGAGAGTGGTCTTGCTGCGTTGAAGAGAGAGATGGAGGTCAAGGTTACTGATGCCCAGCTGGAATCTGTGGCAAGGGTGTGAGGAGAGAAAGAGCAGGGTGGGGAGGAGCTCCTAAAATCTGCGTAGGGATCGGTTCAACATTTGGCGATTGCTAAGCTCTACGTGTGTGAGCTGGTGCTCCATGAGCCTGGGCAAAGAAAGCTACTGAACAAAGAAGAGTAACTGATGGGAGTTCCCGTCGTGGCTCAGTGGTTAACGAATCCGACTAGGAACCATGAGGTTGCGGGTTCGATCCCTGGCCTTGCTCAGTGTGTTAAGGATCCGGCGTTGCCGTGAGCTGTGGTGTAGGTTGCTGACGCGGCTCGGATCCCGCGTTGCTGTGGCTGTGGCTGTGGTGTGGGCCGGTGGCTACAGCTCCTGTTAGACCCCTAGCCTGGGAACCTCCATATGCCGCGGGTGTGGCTCTAGATAAGGCAAAAAGACAAAAAAAAAAGAAGAAGAAGAGTAACTGATGGAGCCGTGAACTTAGTCATGATCAGAGATTGAACAGGGCTGGGAAACTTTTCATTTCCTATCAGCTACAGTAAAGAGATCTTGTTGAACACCACGACCATTCAGTAGATTTGAATCCACACATTAAGGGAGAGGCATAGCTAGGCACCAAACACGTTCCCCTCAACAAAGCCCCAAAACACACCTAAAAATGATTAAAAGGATAGGAAAGCAAAGGAACTCCTCTCCAGAAAAAAAGCTCAAGAGGAAACAAAAATCCAAGAACTTGGTATCCGTATATCCACTATATGTTCACTGTAAATTTGTTTTTCCCAAATTCGCTGAAAAATATAAACTAATCCAAGAAACTCAACAAACACCAGAAAGAGTAAACAGTAAGAAAACCAGCAGTTCCCATTGTGGTACAGCAGAAACGAATCTGACTAGGAACCATGAGTTTCCGGGTTCGATCTCCGGCCTTGCTCAGTGGGTTAAGGATCTGCTGTTGCAGTGAGCTGTGGTGTAGATAATAGGTACAGCTCAGATCCTGCATGGCTGTGGCTGTGGGGTAGGTAGGCAGCTGTAGCTCCGATTTGACCCCTAGCCTGGGAATCTCCATATGCCGTGGGTGCGGCTCTAAAAAGCAAAAACAAACAAACAAAAAAAACCCAAAATAAGATAAAAATATGACTTCAGTATGTACAAACAATATTATTCATCATTAATAAGGAAGCAAATTCTGAAATGTGCTACAACATGGATAAATCTTAAAGACATTATGCCAAATAAAACGAGCTAGTCACAAAAGGATAAATATTGTGTGATTTCACTTGTGTGAGGTACCTGGACTAGTCACATTCAAAAAAGACAGAAAGTAAACTGCTGGCTGCCAGAGAATGGGAGTGAGGGGAAGCTCTGGGGAATTTGTACTTAATGGGCACAGAATTTCAGTTAAGGATGATGAAAAAATTCTGGCGAGGCATGGTTGCAAAACAATGTGAATGTACTCATTGCCACAGAACTTTACACTGAAACACGGTTAAAATGGTAAATTTTGTTATTCAATCTTTTGAGTAGTCTCTTGGTAGTCAGATTGCAATTTTTCTGTTTTCTATTTTGTAAATTTTAGATAAAAATATTGAGAAAAAAGTAATAAAGAGAAAACAACAAAAACTAAAAAGAACTATGCTCTTTATTACATTCCTAAAAGCAGAGAGTGCGATTGATACCAGTACATGTGGGTATAAATGTCCGGGAAAGAATGATACATATAGGAGTTCCCATAGTGGCTCAGTGGGTTACACACCTGATGCTTTCTCTGTGAGGATGCGGGTTCAATTTCTGGCCTTGCTTAGTGAGTTAAGGATCTGTCATTGCTGTAAGTTGCACTGTAGGCTGAGGCAGCATCTCAGATTCAACCCCTAGCCCTGGGAACGTCCATATGCTGCAGGTGCAGCCATAAAAAGAAAAAAACATAATAATACATATCACTGGAGTAAAAAGTAATAGAATGGGGTGAACGAGTGACTTAATTTTAAGATTCTAAAGATACAGCAAAGTATTGCTTTTTTATTTTGTTTATCTTTTGCATAATAAAAACCATCCTGACTTTAAAAAATATTCAGTGAATTTGAGCACAACACAATCTATATAAAATGAGGCATAGAATAGGGAAAAAAAAGGTTAAGAAACCACACTATGACACAGTGACCCATGCAACAATATCAAAGAATCTACTATACATGTTACTGGAGTACCAGAAAGAGAAGAAAAAGAGATTCGGCTCCCCCCGCCCCGAAAAAAAGGTCTCTGAAGAAATGAAAGTGACAGTTTTTTTCCAAATTTACTAAAATATAAAAACAGGTTCAGGAAGCTCAATAAAACCCAAACAAAATAAGTAGAAAGAAAATCATAGCAAGGTTCCACACAAGCAAAAATGGTGAGAGAGGAGTTCCCCTGTGGTGCAGTGGGTTAAGGAACTGGGGTTGGCATGGCTTGGGTTCGATCTTTGACCTGGGAACTTCCACATGCCTTGGTTGCAGAAAAAAAAAAAAATGGTGAGAGATAAAGCTTAAAAGTATGGGGAGGAGTACCTTATATATGGAGGCAATAACAAGAAAGACTTTTGGGAGTTCCCCTCATGGCTCAGCGAGAACGAATCTGACTAGCATCCATGAGGATGAAGGTTCGATCCCTGGCCTTCCTCAGTGGGTTAAGAATCTGGCATTGCTATGGCTGTGATGTAGGCCAGCAGCTACAGCTCTAATTCAGCTCTAGCCTGGAAACCTCCATATGCCATGGGTGTAGCCCTAAAAGAGAAAGG
This sequence comes from Catagonus wagneri, assembly GCA_004024745.2. Taxonomy (NCBI): domain Eukaryota; kingdom Metazoa; phylum Chordata; class Mammalia; order Artiodactyla; family Tayassuidae; genus Catagonus; species Catagonus wagneri. Next base: position 3,635,962 of record PVHT021183560.1, on the reverse strand, counting down.
ACCAACCCCCCCCCAAAACAACAATAAAAAAGAAAGACTTTTGAATTCTTAATAGAAACAATGGAAGCCAGGAGACAAAGAAGTATCATTTTTGAAGTGCTATGAGAAAAACAAAAACAAACACGTTGACCTAGAGCCTTGCAAAAAAAAAAAGTCTTTCAAAAATGAAGACATCATGAAGGCTTCTTATTTTTCAGTTTGCTTGCTTTTGGCCCTGGAAGTTCCTGGGCCAGGGATGGAACCCTCGACCCGACCAATGCAGGGACAACTGAGGATCCTTAACCCGCTGTGTCACAAGGGAGTACCATGAAGCCTTCTTAGGCAAGAAAAGCTGAAAATAATTCATTTTGGTGAGAAAAGGTTTACTGCATGCAAAATTGCATAATAAATTTTTTTTTATTATTTTTTATAATGATTTTTATTTTTCCATTATAGCTGGTTTACAGTTTTCTGTCAATTTTTCAACTGTACAGCATGGTGACCCAGTTAAGCACACATATATAGATTCGTCACAAGTGATTAGACACAGTCCCTGGGGTACAGTAAGAAATGTTAAGCACAAGTTCCCATGCGGTGCAGTGGATTGAGAACCTGACTGCAGCAACTCAGGTCACTGCAGAGGTGCGGGTTTGATCTGCAACCCCAGTGCAGGGAGTTAAAGGAGCTGGCATTGCCGCAGCTGTGGCGTAGTTCGAAGCGGTGGCTCAGATTTAATCCCTGTTCCGGGAACTTCCGTGTGCCACGGGTGTGGCCCTAAAATAAATTAAAAAAAAAGTTTTTAAAAATGCTCTTTCTGTTTAATCTCACACGTTTGCCTGGTTCTCTTCTCTTTAATTTAATGCAAGTGTCACAAACCAGAAAGGAAAAGAATGCACTGACCTAAAATTTCTCTGTTCTTAAGTATTGTAATATCAAACTAGAATACGAAAATCATCTCCTGTTTATCAACTGGAAGGCTTGTATAAATAACAGCCGTTTCTTTTCTCGGTCACAGTCGTGAATGACCGAAACCCACTTCTATCATTTTGCTCTTGTTTCTATACATCTTAATAGTCAGCCCACTATTGCAATTTAGGTGGGGGCCACTTTATTTTAACAGGCATGGCACATGCACACTAAGAAGCCATGCATAGCGTTTATAGTTTTCAGAGCTTGAATTCTCTGCTTTCCTCACCTACAGTTATTTACCCACCTTAGAATCGAAGCAGCCAGCCCTCCTCCTTAGTGGCTGAACTTGAAAGATTGGGCACATTATAAACTGAAATGGGTTGTAAGATTTTGTGGGATTCTCATACACCCAGGCTGGGCTGAAGTGAAGGCAGCATCCATCTGAGGAATGTATTTCACACTCAGTAACATTTTATTTGATGAAAGAAAATGTGGCTTCACCTCCAATGTAAATATCGGTCAGTTCCTATCCCATTAAGTGTTCCTGAAGACAAAGATTCTGGCCTATCAATCATAATAATACTCCCATTAGCTCTTAAGCAACATGTTTGAATAGGAAACTGCCTCTCCCTGTCTCTCTCTCTCTCTTTTTTTTGTCTGTTGATGATTTAGAGACAGTAAGATCTCCAGGCTTATCTTGAAAATATTTACTCAGCTTCTTTCCGTGATCATTTCAGAGCTTGGTCATAAAAACATATGTTTCTCTAAAGCCAAAGTTGACAGAAGGTGAGGAACCGAGACCCTCTGTCTGGCCTAATATTTTAGCGGAAGGTGACAGAGGAGATTAGAAAACTAACATCAAGGAAATGTTTTTGAGTATGTGCACCATTCAGAGAAACACAAATAAAGGTACAGATCTCCATCTGGTTCCACTTTATCTTCTCCCGTGAAGTCCAGACCTATCCATACTTCAGATTTTTTGTCTTCTTCCTTTTGTTTTGTCTGCTTATTCTCTTTGTGTTTCTGACTTGTGCTTCTCTTTTGCGATGCTAAGCTGAGTATTCGAGTTTTAAAGTATAACATATAAAGACAGGAGTGAAGAGAATTCGAGGTGCATTCCTTCTTTGCAGTGAGATAAACCAAAGAAGAAGTTGATAGTCATAGTTGATATGAGTGATATTAAAGGACAATCACAGGAATTATATTTCTGAGAGGATCATATTGCTCATATTAAAAATACTTCCCACGAGTTAATTACATTTCAATATTTTATGAAAAGGATGCACTTACGTGGGAAAATTAGTTATTACCCTTCTGTCGCAGGTGTGTTGTGAAGGACTTTGCGTGTACTATCTCATTGAAAAATTTATCATGCCTATAGCATGACTCATCATTTCCCAGAAAATCTCAAGCCCGGAGAAGCCAAGGGGTTTTTTAGAGAGGACTTGTGAGCCCTCACTGAGCAGGAGACGTCGCCTTTGCTGTCTGTGTATGTTACGGATCTCTGCGAAACCAACTCGGCTGAGCATGCGAAAATGATTTGCCAGAACTGCTTGACGGGAAGGATTTCCAAACTGATGAACAGTGTCCTTAAGATTCTTGCTGTGCATCTATGACTTTGAAGTGGCGAACCTACCATCACAAAGACCTATCTGTCCAGCCCCTTGGATGGACACGGTATTCCTCTTGTTCCATGAAATCATCACTTGGTAAAAAAACGATACGGATTTGGATATATTAGTCCAGTTTTGTAGCCTAACATAAATATCTATCAGTTAAACACAGGAGTTAATGTACCCGAACGTGCATGTTGCTCTTTATTTTCTCCTACTGTGATTCTTATTTCAGTTATCCCTGCTGTCAGGGACCTGTGTATAGAAGTGGCTTTTATTTCAGTGTCACTGCCTTATTCAAGACTCTTTGAAAACGGTGAAGTTATTCTATTTAAAGTCCTTATAGACAAAGATAGCTTAGGTTTTCTGAGAGTAGTTCCTTGAGAAAGCAAAAGAGTGTGATGTTTCCACTTGGGCCATAAATATGTTAAAAGAAAGAGAAGAGAAATGATATCCCCAGGGTAGAGAGTTCATTTGCTAAGAATGACACGATTAAAACTCAATGCTCCTAAATTACCAATCACTTTGCCAAGCAGCCATGATATTGCAAACCATACCAAATCAGGTCAAAGATCTGAAAATATGTATTTGTGGACTACTGCAAAGACAACATATGGAGGCAGGCTAAGGGCTGGGAATCTTTGACAAAAATATCAGACGAATTTCTTTGGGAGGACTGGAAAATAGCTTTGCATTCAATATTTGGGGGAGAAATACTCCATAAAACAAGATTTTGAAAAACAAAAACTTGTAATCATAGGAAACTGGTTAATCTTTTCACCTTATAGTTTTAGTTTTCCACCAGTGCCAAAATCACACTCAAATTCCAGGTTCAACATCTTGAAACTTCAGTAGCCTCAGAATGTTCTACTGGAATACCTCCAACAACAGGTAATACCTTTTAAAACCCAAATAGATCCCATTCTTAGAAGTTACCTTGCCTTGAAAAATGAATGAATCGTAATGTAAGCAGGCCTTTAGCGCATTGCTGAGATAGCGTTGTGGTCAAACCACATTGCTCAGTAGGGAATTCCTTTTGTTCTGAATACAGTTGGAATGAGTTCAAAAAAACTGGAAGAACCGGAGAAGAAGATGAGCCAGCTGATTTACTGATTCCTACGTTAGAGATATGGGGAGGTAGCAACTACCAGCGGTTAGAGAGCCAGTGTGGAGTGGATCTCTGATGGTCATTCGGAACTCTATTAAAGGGACACTGAGCGTGTGACGTATATGAGGAGATAAGTACTCTGATATCACTGCCCTCCAACCCATCCAGTGCTTCCTGTTAGTCAAATTCAGCCAGAAGTCAGAGGCAAGGGAGCCCTTGGCGGTGTCCATACGGGTGGGGTGAAACATGGTGGGGAGAGGATCTAGAAATGTTCAACACATCCGCAATTGTCTAGAATACTTTCCCATTAGCTGGTCAATTAATTTCACAGTCCTGAACGTGATGAGAAAAGTGATGATCAGAAAGGAGAATTTCTAAATTTTCTACACCTAGGATGTGGCCAAATCAAGACTCAGATATAAGCATTGGAGGCCAAAGCATGCGGGGGCACTTTCTATTGTGCCTGAAAAACCATTAGGAAGAGGCAAGCTCCGGGCAGACGAATGAGTAATTCAGAATTAACTACCACATTTCAGCAGTCTTCCTTCCCTCCCTCCCTCCCTCCCTTCCTCCCTTCCTTCCTTTTTTTGCTTTTTAGGGCCACAGGTGCGGCATAAGGAAGTTTCCAGGCTAGGGGTCGAATCAGAGCTACAGCTGCCAGCCACAGCCACAGCCTTAACAATGCCAGATCCAAGCCATGTCTGTGACCTACACCACAGCTCACAGCAACACCAGATCCTCGACCCACTGAGCGAGGCCAGAGATGGAACCCACATCCTCATTCATGGCTACTAGCGGATTCGTTTCCGCTGCGCCCAATGGGAAATCCCTCAGTAGTAAGTCTTATTCCCATACATTGCTGCTCTCACTGCCAGCTTTTCCTTCATATCCAAGTCAGGAGTGACAGGTGAGGGAACATATCAGTGGGTTGAGTCTTAACACCTGGTACCGTCTAGACGCAGTCTTACTGTCTAGATTAAGTAGGTTAGGCCAGGTATGAGCTGTGGTTGATGATGGAGCCTCTCCCGTGTAGAATGTTCTTCTCAGCTTTGGCCAGTCTATGAAACTACGCACTGGTCCTTCTTTTCTGCTTAACACTCCAGTACAGAATTCCAGATACCTAGAATAAGACCTGGTGTGTACTAAATGCCTGATGCACGATTAAATGGATGAATGAACAATCACATAAAGAAGCTTTATCTGATCCTCGACTTTCTCGTCCAGACCCTAGTTAATTCTAATGCCACTGCCACCACCACCGCTACCCTTGTCCTCATCTTCACCATCGCAGTGGCCCTGGAGCACCCACAAGATGCCAAGCACTGGGCTGAGCCCTTTACATTGTGGTTTCAACATAATGACTTCAACAGCTTTATAAAGTTTGTTACTTTTCTTTTATAGACCAAGAAACTGAGGCTTAGCAAAGGTAAGTGAGTTGTGCAAGATCCTCCACCTAGGAAGTGGTAAAGGCGGAATTCGAAGCCAGCTAGACTGTCTCTTGAGCACGTACATTTAACAGTGGTTTTATATTATTTCCATCCCACCTGTGCGTCACTGGATTCCAGGCATGAAGAAACACTAACCTGAGCCTATGTTATTACTTCCTACATTTAAGATTATCACTCACACTGTGGCCCTCCTTTGTTTTTTCCCTACTAGACAGTCATTTCCTCCTCTCTATGCTCTTTGATTATCAAAGATTGCTGGAATCATCCTTGGCTTCTAAAGCCTCTTTTGAGCATACCCCTAAATATTCTGGAAGCAACCCAAGGAATAAATCTCTAGAGTCTTTTTATTCTCCCAAGATTCTAAGCCACTTGGGTTCTTTGTCCTTTTCTATGGGCCTCAGATCCCAGCATATTCCGCACTCATGATTGCCCCCAAATATTTCAAGTTTGGGGGAACACTTAGCTGCTTAGAGTGTGTTTTATTTTATCTTTTATAGAATAACAAAAAATTAGAGAATCTGAGAGCTACAGTGCCTATGTTACTATTTTACTATTTTTTTTTCTTTTGCCTCTTCCTTGTCAAGAAATTGGGAGAAAACACTGGTAGACTAATCTCTTCGAGAGTGTCTTAGTTACCAAAGCTAGACACCTTTGCGAATGCCCCAGGTTGACACACCTGTACTTGGGTTTAGCAATCCGAAATGAAATTTGCTCTTTACTTTTGGTTCTGAATCTTGCCCCAGGAGAGAGAGAAAGAATCATCGGTCTCCATGGCATCACATCTTTTATTTTTTTAGGCTTTTTATAGATTCAAACCCCATTTCCATCCCTCGGGATGATTCAGGCTGTGCCTATACTACGCCAACACAAATGGTTAAAAAGGGAAAAATTCAGGTAATAATGGTGGAGTTTAGTTGACAAACTTACAAATAACGTGAAAATTCCATCCATTTGGGAAGCCTTTTAGAATTGAGACTTTCTAGATTCTTAGGATTTTAACTGTTATTACTCTTAGGCATTAAATACAATACAATAAAAAAAAAATACTTTAACCACCCCATTTAGAAATCTTCCTAGATATTTCACAGATTTAATTTCCAATGACACTGTATGTTAGATAACCTGAAATACAGTCTGACACAAAACATCTGGAAATATTAGATAGAATAGAAGAAACACTCCAAGATGTTAAAAAAGGAAAGTTGGAACCATAGAGTAGTAAGCTGCCTTTTACTGTTTGGTGGTCTGGAGGACTCAGGTTTATTTTTTTGTTTTCATAAATTATACTTGATTTACAATGCTGTGCCAATTTCAGCTCTACAGCAATGTGACTCAGCCTTAGATATACGTACATTCTTTTTTTTTTTAAATTATTTTCCCTCATGGCTGAGAACTTGGGCTTAACAGCTAAATTGGAAGAGGAGAAGAAGCCTTTGGCCTATACAAGGTAGGGAGTTGAACCTGACACCACCAAATAAAATCAGGATTCTTAAAGGATTACACCTTTAATGAGAGCGTACAATAGAAAATGAGACCAGGGATTAAGGGTGGTGGCAGAGACTGGCTAAGTCCTCAGCAGTTCCATGTGTCGTCTCTGGGTGCACAGGAAGGTGACATTTCCCAGCCTTCCTTGCAGCCATATGACCAGTTTGACCATGAAAGCAGGGGCTGTTCACTTCAGAAATACCTAGGCTGCTTGCTAAAAGTGAAGTTTCAGGGGCTCCTTACCAGAGCGTCTAACCTAGCAGGACTAGTTTAAGGACCAAGAATATGAATGTTTGAGAGCGTGTCATCCAGGTAATTCAGAGGCAGCTAAGAGCATCCATTTTTATTGGGGAACAAATGTGGTGTCTTAGAAGATGGTTAAGTAGAGCTTCAGTCTTCCTATATTAGTCATTGTGAACTAGGTAGCAATAGACTCCAAGTGTCATTGGCTTAAAGCAATACAAGTTTGTTTGTTTGCTTGGTTTTTTTTCTTTTTTTTAGGGCTGCACCTGTGGCATATGGAAGTTCCCAGGCTAGGGGACAAATCAGAGCTACAGCTTCCGGCCTGCACCACGGCCACAGCAACGTGGGATCCAAGCTGCGCCTGAAACCTACACCACAGGTCATGGCAATGCCGAATCCTTAACCCACTGAGCAAGGCCAGGGATCGAACCCGTGTCCTCATGCATCCTAATCGGGTTCGTTAACCGCTGAGCCACGAAGGGAACTCCCCGTTTGCCTCTTTTTATCACAGTCCAGTCCTGAAAAAGTTTTTGTCCCTGCAGGCGGTTCTGGGATATGGGCTTTTCTGGTCTGGCTGAACCCATATACTTCACTTTCAGTCGTGCAGAAGGCTGGGACGGAGAAAGGCAGGGAGCAATGCATATGTTTTGAGGATGGTCCTGGAAACGATGTGCCTCCCTTCTGCCCCTACTTTCATGGTCAAACTGGTCATATGCTGCAAACACAGTGCAAGGAAGGCTGGGAAATGTCACCTTCCTGTGCATCCAGAGATGACACATGGAACTGCTGAGCATTTAAAGCCAGTCTCTGCCACAACCCTTAATCCCTGGTCTCATGATTCCAACTGCCCACAGGACCACTTCACTTGAAAATGTGACTAGCACAACCATGTCACTATATTTTGAACAGAAACAATCCGTGAATCTCCATAGCCTTTTCCCAGATTGAACACCCTCTTTAATTTCTTAACTTTTGTCAACAGTCTAAGCATGCTAATCCCAGAGGCTCAAAGCTTGGATAGTTTTCTTCAGTCCCTCTCACATAACTTCCTGCAACTTTTTGTTTTCTTTTCGTTAATAGGGCTCTACGTTTCTCATTGGCTGGTTGGCCCCCTACTAGTCTGCATTGCAGGGTGTAAATACTGCCTAACAATTACAAAGCACTAATTACACGTCAAGCACTGGGTTAGTATTTAACATGGAGTGAATGTTACTATCATCCCTGTTTTCTTGACTAGGTAAACAAAGCTCAGGCATAGAATCATTGCCACTGGCTGGCAAGTAAAGAGTAAGGATTTAAACCACCATGTAACTCGTAGGACCTCCTAAACTCTAAAGCCCTTGTTTTTATTAGAAGCAAACTGCTTCCTAATAGCCACTTCTTTTCAAACTGCTCCATCCTCTTTTTGAACCTAATTGAAACCTGGGTCTCTCCTGTGAACCCCAGTGCTTGGTCCTTAAATGTTCATGAAACATGTGCCAGACATGATCCAAAGTTAGGGTAAGTTTTCTTTTATCCTGTAACTTGCAGGATTCTTATAGATTCTTATAGATTCTTGGAAACAAAGAAATAAAAGCAAAAAAACAAAAACCCTCTTTTCCCTTATAGGTCAAATTATTCATCTATACTTCACTCTTCTTTAGGAGGATTTATCAATTTCTTTACTCATAAAATCATTTGCTTTAATAAAACCGACGACTTAAGAGTCACCATCCAACAAAATCCATGTCCGTATCAATGTATCTGTCCCATCCAACACGCAAATTTTGTATTTCCCTAAATCTATAGCTTAGACTTTTAACTTTACTCTTTCAACAACTTTCTCAGTCCCATAAATGATCTCTAGATTTGTCTTAGTAAGATATGAAAGGTATTTCAGCTCCTAGCTCTTCAACTTCACATTCTCTCATTCTCACTACATCTGATCTTTATATTTTTTTTTATTAAAGTATAGTTGATTTACAATGTTGCACCAATTTCTACTGCTCAGCAGAGGGACACATCTATACAGATATACATTCCTTTTCTTATATTATCTTCCATTGCGGTCTGTCTATCCCCAAAGATTACATCTGATCTTTAAATTTGGTGTGACTTCTGATCCCATGAGCTCCTGTAATTTTTTTCCGGTTTATCAGTACAAAGACACAAGGCATACTTTTATTATATTTTCCAATCTGAGTGATATTGGGCTACAGGAGAAAATCCACCATCAAAATGATTGCTAAAATTTCATTTTCTCAGTATTTCTACATTTCAAGATTCCTTTTACTTAACATTAGTATTCCTGTATACTTTTTCCATACAATTTTAGTCTTCCATTCAAAGCATATCCAAAGTTTTTACCCTATCCCATTTCTTCTCTCACTCCTGTCTTTAAATATTCACTAGCTCTTTCTACCTAGTCCATCAATGTGTCAATCAACATCACCACTCTCTCTCTTTAAAAAACAAAGAATCTGAAAGAGAATGGGTGTGTGAATATGTATAACTGAATCACTTTGCTGTACAGCAGGAATTATCACAACATTGTAAATCAACCATACTTCTATACTTCAATAAAACTTTAAAAATAATTGAAAATAAAAAATAAAACAAACAAAAAAAAACATTCTTCAGTCTGTATTGAATCCTAATTAGTGCCTCGAGGGACTTATTCATCTGTTTCTGGTTATTAGTAATTTATACTCTCTACCCCACCATCTCTGTCATAAAGCTTTTGGTCCGTAAGAAACAAAAAGTCAAGCTCATGTGTTAAAAAATGAGCTAAATCTGTAGACAAGCAGTCAATCTTCATTCACCAAACAAGGGCCAAATATAAACACATGTCAAAGATTTTAATTAAAATTAACTCATCACTAACTAATGTATTCATTATGGACTAATGGTTAGCATGAATGGGGTGTTATGACCAGTTTAAAGCATGGATACATGTGTGCATGTGCATATGTCCATGGGTAGCTCTATAAAATATAATAAGAGTTAAGACTGATGAATCAGAGGGTTCCCATTGTGGCGCAGAGGAAATGAATCCAACTAGGAAACATGAGGTTACGGGTTTGATCCCTGGCCTCACTCAGTGGGTTAAGGATCCGGCGTTGAGGTGAGCTGTGGTGTAGGTCGCAGATGTGGCTCGGATCTGGCCTTGCTGTGACGTGGTGTAGGCCGGCAGCTCCAATTGGACCCCTGGCCTGGAAACCTCCATATGTCATGGGTGCGGCCCTCAAAAGCAAAACGAACAAACCAAAACCCATAAACCAACCAAACAAAAAGATTGATGAATCAGATACAACATTAGCTAATGCCATTTGTGCAATATAGCTTTGGGGTTACTATTTTATTGGTAGAAAATCACTTGAATCTTTACTGGACACGAGTCTATCCCTCTGCCCCTTATAAAGCTATGAACTAGGCAGAGAGAATTTTAAGGTAGAAATTAGACAGAAATTTAAGCTCAGAGCTTCTCTCAAAGGACTCCCTCAAAGTAATCTCTTTTCCCTATTTTGAAGTTTTGGATTCTTTGGATTATTTTTCTAACATCCCACCCATTGACTCTAAAAAACTAGAATCTCATAGTTCTGACTAAACACTGTTGCAAAAGATTTGACTTCTGCTTGGAAATGTCACAGGAACTCTCGACTGAACTTTAAAAAAGCCCCTCTCATTTCCTTTTCTCTCCTGAAGCTACAAGGCCAAGCCCAAGGCGTATGCTCCACCAACTCTTACCCACAGCACTTAGGAATTTGGGTGAATTGCTCTCTTCCTGACATTTGCAAATCCTTCTACAGTCCCTGACCTTCCAGGAAGTGGCTCTATGACCACCTGTGAGCCAAGCCCAGGTTCATGGTCTTGGAAGACTTCGATAGGCATTGGCTCTACGAATAAAGTCAATCCCGATTCCTTACAACCGGGCTTGTCAGACCTGATTAAAGCATAGCCATTCTCAAACAAGACTCCCCCCTGTGATCTTGGCTGCATAATTCATTTGTCCAGTTGTGTCCCGGTACAAAGGAGGACAGATTCTTATGCAGCTCTGTAGAAGCACTGGTTTCTGAATTCTGAGAGTCAGGAAGACACAACACTACGTCAGAATGTTTCATTTCAGTTTTTAAGTGTGTAGCCTGCTGAACTGATATTTAGTAGAAGGAGGAAAGAACTCTTCATGAACATTAAAAAAAAAAATAGTGCTAACTATATTCTGTTTAAACAAGTAACCACAATATGCTTCTTCTTATTAGTTCATTATGTTCTATGTAATAAATTCCTGTTCTGCTGCATGGTGAGGGTGAGTGGTCTGCTTTCATGAAGTATGTCTGCTTCTGGACTCAAAAGAGTCCTGGAAATCCTGACTCGGCCCACCCAAGCAGTGTGAAACTGCCTGAGCAATGTTAGCTCGGAAACCTGTACCGAGAGCCTGTTCTTGGATGTATCCAAACTTCAGATAATCTTTCCACATTACTCTGAGACTCTTTGGTATTAAAGACACAAATTCCAGCCTGATGCTTGTAGTGGAAATGCCATAAGCTTGCTATAGCTTGCTTTTGAGGAAAGTGTCACAGGAAAATAAAAACCTGTTTGAGAATGAAAATGGAAGGCTGTGGTTCATTTGTTATAGTAGCCAAAAATATAACAGTGGGAGTAAAATTCAATTGGAATACGGTACAAAACATTCCATAGAGAGAAACCACTATTTCCCTTGAGGATAAGAATATTATGAAGAGAGAAAGCACTGAAATCTCTAGGGCTTTCCTATAAAGTGTTAAAGTATCTGGAAAAAAAACTATAATAATCACATTTTACCTACATGGAATTAATTAGAAAAGGCTGAACATTCTTTCGGATATGACCAGTTCTTCCCATGCAAATTTTTATAATAGAGTTGAGCTCATTAAGATACATGGAAGGGAGTCCCCACTGTGCTGCGGCGGAAACAAATCCGACCAGTATCCATGGCCGTGCTCAGTGGATTAAATATCTGCTGTGAGTTGTGGTGTAGGTTGCAGACATGGCTTGGATCTGGAATTGCTGTGGCTGTGAAGTAGGATGGCAGCTGCAGCTCCGATTGGACCCCTAGCCTGGGAAATTTCATATGCCACACCTGTGGCCCTAAAAAGTAAAAGAAAAAACAGATGCACGGAAGATAACCAAAAATAACCTACCTTATAGCACAGGGAACTATACTCAATATTTTGTAATAACCTATAAGGGAGAAGATTCTGAAAAAAAATATATTATATATGTATATATAATACATAATGATATATGTATGTAAAGTATATTATATATATATATATATTCTTTTTTTTTTTTTTAGAGCTGTAACCGCAGCATATGGAGGTTCTCAGGCTAGGTTCCCAGGTTCCCAGGTCCAATTGGAGCTATAGCTGCTGGCCCACACCACAGCTACAGCCACGCCAGATCCAAGCCACATCTGCGACCTACACCATAGCTCACGGCAACGCCCACTGAGCAAGGCCAGGGATCAAACCTGAAACCTCACGGTTCCTAGTCAGATTCATTTCCACTGCACCACAATGGGAACTCCTCTATATATATCTTCTTTATATATACTTATACATGCATATATGTTATACACAGTTATCTATGTATAGATACACATACATAGTTATAAATGTATAGTTATACGTACATTTATGTATTTATAATTGAATCGCTGTGCTGTATGACTGAAACTAACATAATACTGTAAACTGACGAACTCCAATTTTAAAAAAATTAAAGATTTCAAAAAAGAAACTAGGAGCATATGAAAAATTCGTGATTATCTCCAGCATCTCTCTTCTTATAAGATGAAAGAAAAGACCACTGTTGTTTTCCAGGGGCCCTCTAAGAAATCCTAAAGAGAGTTTTAGGTGCAAAATGTGTCCTAATTTTATTCCCTAATTTTAGGGCCTGATTTTGGGGAGACAAAATTAGACGTCTTAACACAGAAGATTCTGTTACTTGATTTGCAACAGGCTCATGGTGACTGAGAAATAATAATTGGTTACCTATTCAATCAAAATAAAGTGATATTAAAGTATTTTTAAATTAACATAGCAAAGGAACATAAGTGTAATTTTAACTTCTTTGCAGGTAAAGTTTTGTTGATGTTGTTTTAATAATCAAAGATGTGAGAAAGTGCACATGAATCAAAGAAAATTATATGGTAGGATACAAAACCTTTGCTATCTGGACAGCTGACACAGACAATAAAAACGTATTACCATCCCTTGTAAGAGCTCTAAGAATAATTTTTCATTTTAACTAAGCTACTTTGAATTTTGCTTTAATATGATATTTGGCAGTAAAGGATTCACCAGCTTTTTCCTCCTTTCAAATAAACCAATTAGATTGAGCTATTTTTGGCAAAATTGGAATACATTTTATTACTTCTTTTCAGACTCAGTATTTGCAATATTAGAAACCAAAGGAAATAAAAATTCCTTTTCTGCAAACCTTTTACAACTTCCTGTACCCATTCATGCTTGGTCTCTCACTATCATGTTTCACATTCTGGAACAACCAGACACTTAAAGAAATTTTTTTTTTTTTAAACTTGATCAACTAAAACTAATTCAATTACTTTGCTTATGTTTTCACGCTAACCTGATACCATTGTCCCAGTGTAATCTTATGTTTAAAAACTCATATTAATTCTTTTTTTGTCTTTTTTTTGTCTCATATTAATTCTAACTTTTTTTTTCCTTTCTTTTTTCTTTTCTTTTTTGGCTGCCTTGCAGCATACAGAGTTTCTGGGCCAGGTCGGAGCTGCGGTTGTAACCCTGGATCCTTTAACCCAAAACACCTGGGCCAGGGATTGAACCTGTGTCTTGGTGCTGCAGAGACACTGTAGATCCCGTTGTGCCACAGCAGGAACTCCTTAACTTTACCTTTAAATCAAAGTAGCTAATTTCTACTTTACAAAGAAAACTGAGAGGTAGATAATGACTAGCCTCTAGAGGCATTTGTCGGTGTGTGATGATGAGATATTTCCAGCAAGAGAAACACTACAAATCATGTCTAAGGTGGGGCCATGTTTGGTGTCTATGGGGAACAGAAAAATCACGTTCTACATAAAGTTGAGTGTAGGCATGAAATTCATGAGGGTGGGTCCCACAAACCTGCTAGGGAACTAAGGACACCAGGGGAAGACTATGGGGTCCACTCTACTCCTAAATCCAGACCTGTTATGGAAAAGGAGGGCCACAGGTTGGACTGGAGTGGATAGAAAGAAGGACCAGAGACACCAGTTATGTGGAAAGAACATTAGACTAAGCACCGAGACATGAGGCTGAACCCCCGTCCCTTAGTTTATCAGTTGTGCAGTCTTGGGCAAACACTTAAAAATTGGTAAAACACTTAAAAGTTAGTCAAACAGTGGGGTGCAATCCTTCAATTTAATTGGTTGTAATCATCATTTGAAAAAAATGGAATAGGGAGTTCCTTGGTGACTCGGTGGGTTAAGGATCTCGCCTTGTCACTGCTGTGGCGCAGGTCTGATCCCTGGCCTGGGAACTTCTGTATTCCCAGGGAATGGCCAAAAGAAAAAAAAAAAATGGAATGGAATGTTATAATACAGAATACCTACAGAACAGGAGAGAGCTTTGTATATAATAAGAATAAGTAGCATCTCATGACATTTTATGATAGATGTACTAAGCAGTATTTAGGTCTAAATGTGTTCATGTTACAAAGCAAAATACAATTCTTTCCTTGGTTTGTCATTTAAAAAGTTTAAAAGTCACTGACATAATTCCTTTAACTGTTTGTTTTTTTCATTAGTGAAACAGAGAAGGTAAAATGTCAGTTTTTGTTATTCCACCTTGAAGAACTGAGAATAAAAGGATAACTAATAAAAGACACGCATAAAACATTATAGGAACTACCCAATACAATACAAATGAACAAGAGATCCACATTTTTATTATCACTGTTACTATCATTACTTCTTCTCTTTCTACTATTGATACTAACCACTGCTAGTCCAGAAAAGATGTAACGAACTCAAACTTCCACGCTTATGCCTCAGTAGGAACAAAAAAGAAGGAATGAATGTGAGACCTTAATTTCTTGTTTTCTTATCTCCTCCCTAAATCCCAACCAAGATTCTGCCATGAAGTATTTGTGGGTTTTTTGTTTTTGTTTGCTTTTTAGGGCTGTACCTGCAGCATATGGAATTTCCCAGGCTAGGGGTCAAATCAGAGCTGCAGCTGTCAGCCTACGCCAGCCTCGGCAACGCCAACATCTGAACTGCATCTGCAAGCTACGCCGCAGCTTGGGCAACGCCAGGTTCTTAACCCACTGCTCATGGATAATGGATACTAGTTAGGTTCTTAACCCGCTGAGCCACAACGGGAACTCCTGCCCTGGAGTATTTGTTAAAGTAAGAATGCTTCTCTTGTTAGGGACATGGATGACATTCACACACACACACACACACATCATTGAAGAAGGGATGTATTGGGGGTGGGGGTAATTATTTACATGCTTTAAAAAGTGCTTGGATAAATTGCAGCTACCGGAGCACACATCTATCTTTGCCCTTTCCTTTGTGACCCTCTCACTTCATCTTTGCACTCCAGGCCCCTAACACAATATCTGACATAAAGTAGGTAGTCAGTTGATAATTTCATAAAAAATAGTGATAGAATCTATTTTGGTTAATACAGTGCCCAGAGTGAGCTTTTAAACATCTGATCTTTCAACTCTTGCCTTAAAATACTACAAACGGGATTTCCTGTCGTGGCGCAGAGGAAATGAATCCAACTAGGACCCATGAGGTTGCAGGTTTGATCCCTGGCCTCGCTCAGTGGATCCAGCGTTGCCGTGAGCTGTGGTATAGATCGCAGATGCGACTCGGATCTGGATCTGGCGTTGTCATGGCTGTGGTGTAGGCCGGCAGCTGTAGCTCCGATTCGACCCCTAGCCTGAGAACTTTCATATGCTGTGGATGAGAGCCTAAAATGCAAAAAAAAAAAAAAAAAAAAAAGCAACAAACCAAAACCAAACCTCCAACCTCCAAATGTTTCCCAAATGGAATTGGAATAAAATCTTGAATTACAAAGTCCTGCCTGACCCAGTTGTGCCTACATTTCTAACATCATTTTATAGGAATTTTCACACTGCCCACTACGACCAGTCACATGGCCTTCCTCCTATTTCAAACCCAACACATCTGTCCGCTTCTTGGGCCCTTGTACTAGTTATCCTCCTGCATGGATTTCTTAACAACTCCCCCAATTACATTCACGCCTGTTTTCTGTGCTTGCACCTAGAATATTTAGCAGATGTCATCGCTTCAACAGTTTTATTTACTATTCACTCATTAGCAAAAATAAAATAAAGTATCTGTGGAAATATTCTCTTGTCTGTGGCTGAGTCACTTATAAAGTAACACATACTTTGGCAGATCTTTCTGCCAAGTCATCTTAAATAAATCAAAGGGAATGTTCATAAGAAGAGGCTTTACATGCTGACATGCCTTTTTTTTTTCTTCCTTGTATCCCCATGGGCTTGTTCTTATCCCTCCGATCTTATTCCTTAAGTGACATTTTGTATTCTACCCTAACTCCTGTTTTTGAACGGCTCTGTGAAATAATCAACTTTTCATCTTAGATTCACAGAAGAGTGGATGTTAAGGTGCTTAGTCATTTTAGTGGTTAACAGCCACTGATAATCACAGACACTCACATACCTAAGAATGTCAGCATTTGACTAATACAAATTCATGCATAAATCCACTAGAAATCCATTAGCCAAAGACTAAGGAATTCCGTTTAAATTCAACACCCTAGATTTACAAAGGAATAAAACAAATCCCAGAGAAATGAAAGAACATGACCAAGGACACACAACTGAATGAAGTACTTGACTCTAAACTTTTGACGCTCCACCACACAATGCGACTTTGTAACAAGGTATTGGCTTGGAATTAAACCTGGGGTTCTTTTGCACCAAGTGAGAATTCTACCGCTAATACAGCTATGGTAAATAGGATTTTTTTTTTCTTATCAACATATTACTTGAAGGAACAAGAGCTAAAAAATTCCCAATGTGGCAAAAGAATAAGTTTACGGTTTCAAGAAGCTGAGAGACCCTCCAAAAGAATAAAGTTAAAGAAACTCATGCCCAGATAAACACTAATCCAGCTGCTGAAAACTAAAGGCAAAACCAAGATCTTAAAAGAATCCAGAGCCAAAAAAATGCATCATCTTCGGGGAATAATGATTAAATTCTTACAGATTTCTCATCAGATACTGTCAAGACCAGAAAGAAATAGCATCACGTTTTTTTCAATAATGAAAGAAAAGAATTGTCAACCTGGAATCTATATTCAGTAAAAATATCTTCAACTGTGAGGTGAAATAAAGCATTCTCAGATGAAGAAAAACTAAGAGTAAGGGTTGCCAGGAGGTCTGCAGTAAAAATAATTACCAAATTAAGTTCTTTAGACAGAAGGGAAATGACACCCAACAGAAATCTGAAACATGAGGAATAAAGGAAGAGTAACAGAAGTAGTAAATATTTAGGTAAAAATAATAGACTATTTTTAAAGCTTCTTGAATTTTTAAAAATAGGTTTCATAGTCAAAAGCAAAAATTATAACACTGATGGGGTTTTTCAAGTATGCAGGAGTAATATGTGACAAATATAGTGCAAAGGGTGAGGATTAAAAAAAAATTTATGGGAGTAAGTTTCTACATTCAGGGTGAAGGGTTAAAATTTCGATTATAGGTATACTGACAAATTAAGTACGTATAGTGTAATCTCTAGAATAATTGCTAAAGTAACTCTACAAAAGGTCTAGTTAAGATCTCAATAGGTACGTTAAAATGGAATACAAAAAAAGGGAGATGGTCCAAATAGCCTAATAGAAAGTAAGAATGGACAAACAGGAGGAGATAAAGAAACGGGGGAAAAAAAACAACAAAAAAATGTAAATGGTAGACCTAACTCTAAGCATATTAACAACTGCATTAAATATAAATGTTTAAATTTACCAATTCAAAAACCGAAATTGTAGGAGTTCCCGGGGTGGTGCAGTGGGTTAAGAATCAGACTACAGTAGCTTGGTTTGCTGTGGAAGGGCAGGTTCACTCACCAACCTGGCACAGCGGGTTAAAGGATCTAGCATTGCCTCAGTCGTGGCATAGGTTGCGGCTGTGGCCCGGCTTCATTCCCTGACCAGGGAACTTCCATATGCTGAGGGTATGGCCATTTAAAAAAAAAAAAAAAGCAGAAACTGTCAGAAGGAGTTTTAAAGCATGAGCCAGCTCTGTGCTGTCTATAAGAAAATTCTTTCACGTCAAGAAAATGTTATTATGATCACACGCCTATCAAATCTGACTTACACAAGGCCTCATAATGAATTCTCCTTATCTCTTCCTCCCATGCATAGTTCTCATTGCGCCACATTCAACTTCCTCAAATGTTATTTTTGTTATACAGTTTCTGTTGCCTATCCTAGGGCCAGGCACAAAATAAGTTCTCAGTACATTCTCATTAAGTGGAAATCTCACCAAATTTCGTTGACTGCAAAGTGCCTGCAGAGTATTTGTTAATTTTTTCTTTTTCTTTCTTCTTCTTCTTCTTCTTTTTTTTTTTTTTTTTGCTTTTTAGGGCCACATTCTTGGCATATGAAGGGTCCCAAGCTAGGAGTCAAATCTGAGCTACATCTGCCAGCCTACACCAAAGCCACAGCAATGCAGGATCCAAGCCGAGTCTGCGACCTACACCACAGCTCACGTCAATGCCAGATCCTTAACTCACTGAGTGAGGCCAGGGATCGAACCTGCAACCTCATGGTTTCTAGTCGGATTCATTTCTGCTGCACCACGAAGGGCAATCTGATTTGTTAATTTTCTTAAATCAGAGTGGCTTATTTCAGGTAGAACCCTAGGTCAAAATAGCTTCAAACTATCTCATACCTTTCCATAGTGGTTTATCCTACTCTGCAAATTATGCAAATCACACTGTACTTTTGACTAAAAATGGACTAATGCATTTTTGACAATTTTTATCAAGAAGGTATAACAAAAGACACATTTAAGATCCCTCATTAAGTAATAAACTAAAACTGATCAATCCTTCACACACATCTTGCCTCTTGTTGAGATTTTTACTGCAGTAACAACGTCCTTTTCATCTAACTTTACTGACCATTTTCTGTGTAACAGACATATGCTACTTGCTTTTTTTCAATGTCCTGACTGAATGTAGGAATCTACAGGGTCCGTATGGAGGGACCGAAAAATGGATAGACTTTCAAATCAGAAGACCTGAGTTTGAGATTCAAATAGCTAATTTACAAATCTCTCTCTCCTTTTTGTGCTCTTTTTATAGCCACACCTGTGACTTACAGACGTTCCCAGGCTAGGGGTCGAACCAGAGCTGCAGCTGAGGCCTACGCCACAGCCACAGCAATGCCAGATCTGTGTTGCATCTGCGACCTACGCCACAGCTTGCAGCAATGCCAGATCCTAAACCCAGTGAGCAAGGCCAGGGATTGAACTCGCATCCTCACAGAGACAAGTCAGGTCCTTAACCCACTGAGCCACAGTAGGAACTCCTATACATCTTTTAAATTCTTCGAATCTTTGTTTCTATAGCTGAAAAAAAAAAGGGCAATTATAATACGGCCCCACCTTCTTCCCCAGGTTTTTCTAAAGATCAGGCTACTTTTGTTGAGCACTGCTCAGTCTTTGAGGGACTTCACTATCTACTTCCAGTTTAGTGCCTTTTCTGCTATATCAAGTAGTCATCTTTATTTAAGAGAAAGGGCTCTTATAGGTAATGGGATTCAAGTCTTTCCATGTAGGTACTAAAACGGCGTTTCTTTTACACACTCGTTGTTCTTGTTTTCCTCAATATAATTTCTTCAAAGAAAATTGTCCTCTAGACTTTTTTCTTCCACCCCTGGAGGAGTCACCAGGTCGTCCTGTGCCAGGAAAAACAACAGAAAGTCGAGGGGAAGCATGTGGTTTAACCTGACAATTCACTTGTACAAATAGACTCTGCAACAGGAAAAATGAAGCCACATCGAGATAAGTTTTAACTTAAATTCCACCCAGAAAGAGTAGTTACACCCCATGAGGGCACCTTCACTTGGGGACTAACTCCTTGTATTAGATTATTAGGTTCATTGTCTCATAATTCTGGAGGCTAGAGGTCTGAGATCCAGGTGACAGGTTGGTGTCTTCTGAGGCTTGTCTCCTTGGCTTGCAGCTGCAGCCTTCCTTCTGTGCCTTGCATGGTCATCCTTTGGTCTGTGTTTTCTATGTCCCAATCCCTCCTTATAAGGATACCAGTCATACTGGTTTAGGATCCATCCTATCAGTCTTATTGAACCTTAATTACTTCTCTAAAGGCCCTCTATTCAGAGGCACTGAGTGTTGGGACTTCAACATATGGATTTGGCGGTGAGGAATCTCGGGGGTGTGGGATCATAACAGCCATCCCTAATGACCCCTGACCCAATTCTCCTGGGTTAATAACCTCCAGTTCCTTTTTTGCCAACATTAGGAAGCTCCTGACTCACTCAACATGTGCTGCTGAACACGAGATAATCCACCGGATCGCAAAATCCAGCTCGAATTGTGCTGATGCAAAGCAAAGACACGTGCACGTCAACAGTCACCTCGGGAAAGCAGAGTGAACGGGAGATGCTCCTTTCAAAACGGATCGGTTTGGAAACAAGTGGAAATTATGTTTGAGGAGAACTTGGAGCAAACTCATTATGTGCTGAACGGGACTTTATTCTTGGGAACACCCAGAGAGAAGGAGTTGCTAGATAAATTACTGCGATATTGACCCAGCAAGCATTCATGTCGATTACACTCAGTAGGATCGAACCCACATCTGAAGTCTGTCCACAGAGGGTAAACCACAGTGTGGAGGCCAGGCAAGTGACCCTGGTCACAGTGCCTTCCACTTAAAGGCAACAGAGCCTCTCAACACCTCCCTCTGCTATTTGCAGTGACCAAAGAGGAGTGTATTTACTTTCACAGATTGTCCTGTTGGGTTCCTTTGTCTGTCTACTTACTGACATTTTATTGGAAAAAAAAAAATCAAGCTTCCAGAGCTCCCTCTCTCAGGCCATCCAAAGTAACAATTTCTATCATTTTGCAGTTTCCAAAGAGCCGCAGATCAGAGAGCCTTTATTCTGTACCCCAAGGAACAGAACAAGCTGAGGTCTCTCATAGACACACACACACACACACACACACACACACACACACACACATTTTCCCCCAAATATTAAAAAAATATGTGTGTGTATATACATACATTTTTTTTTTTTTAATTTCAAAGAAGAAATGGCGTAAAAGAGAAGAATGAGGCTGTAGGCTATGTGAAAATTATTCAGCACAGCAAATAAGTCAGCCTGAATTCTAATAAACCTCGTTTGGAGCTGCAACTAAACAAGTTTGCAAGCCGATGGCTGTGTCCCTAAACTTGGGAAGGAATTGCCTAACACATCAGGTAGGCCAAAAAAGCACCAATAAATCAATCTCCGCTAAACATAAAGTGAGACTTGGCAAGACTGAAGAAGAAAAGGAAGAAGCCGAAACGTGTGCATGAAATTTCCACATTAAAAACTCATCGCTCTTGCCCGGGTCCTGATGCAATTTGAAAGGAAACAGACAATTCTATAAATTTAGCAGAAATATTTACCGTACAGTATACAAGTTCACCAAAACATTCTCTCCCAAGTTCTTTCAAAAAATCAGCATTCCCCAGCAAAGGGGCTGCTAAAATAAATTTATTTTTAGTGCATTTCAGAACATTCTGCATTCTAACCATACTGAAACACAAGAACGTCTATTTTTCCCACCTCCTTCAAAGAACTCTTTGGCTGGGTGCCCTTGGCCCTTCCCTCCTTCTTTATGACCCACTTTAGAGGGAAACATGTGGTTTGGAATCAAGGTCCTTAGAATCAAGGTCAGTTGGTCAACATTTCAAAGGCAAGGTCAAACATCAGGTTGCAGCTCTAAGAGAAAAAAAAAATAAGGAATTTAAATCAAAACCATTGGTTTTAAATTCTGGCCCTGAGCACCCTCTGGAAGCTCTAGATTTTAAGGATGCAATATTTGGGGGAAAATGTATGTGAGTTAGTATGAAGAGTATATAAAATAAATATATAAATTATTTTGACATTATACTTGGTTATTATAAGTGTTGGATCAAAGGGAAAAAGGCATGGGGAAAGTTTAGATCATTTATTTGTTCATTTATTTTCACACTCAGCAAATATTTATTGAGAGTTTGTTTTGTGCCAGGCATGTTTGCAACAATTGAAGCCTCTGACCTCAGGTGATGGTGACGGAATGAGATGTGCCGGCTGGTGTTTGTCTATCAGCCTAAATGTTGGGATACAAGGATGCACAATGGTGGAATAATAGAACTAAGGATGAGAAATTACTCAGCAAGGAAAAAGTTAGCAGCGTAAAGAAAGTATTTTATTTTTAATTATTCAATTTTTAAAAAGATTTTAATGGGCGTTCCCATCGTGGTGCAGCGGAAACGAATCCGACTAGGAACCACGAGGTTGCGGGTTCAATCCCTGGCCTCGCTCAGCAGGTTAAGGATCCGGCGTTGCTGTGAGCTGTGGTGCAGGTCGCAGATGTGGCTCGGATCTGGCATTGCTGTGGCTCTGGCATAGGCCAGCAGCAACAGCTCCGATTAGACCCCTAGCCTGGGAACCTCCATATGCCGCGAGTGTGGCCCTAAAAATTAAAAAAAAAAAAAGATTTTTAATGAAATAAAAGAGAAATACAAAATTTAGTATGACCAAAGGGGAAAGCTTCCGGTCAGGGAGGGATAAATTGGGAGGATGGTGTTAACACACACACACTACCATATATGAAATAACTAACTAACTAACAAGGACCCGCTGTATGGTGCCGGGAGGCTTACTCAATGCTTGTAGTAACCTATGGGTTGGGGTTGGGGAAGAACGGATATATGTATATGTATAATGATCTGCTTTGCTGTAAACATGATGCTAGTACAACATTATAAATCAATATAGTCCACAAAATTTTTTTAAAAACATGAATAATTCCATTTCTCCTGCAAATATCACACATTTGCATACCTCTCATTGAGGACATCCCTGGTTAATCGGCAGACACGCACAAACAATTTTACTTTATGTGGCGGATAGTTTCTAAGTCGGCCTCCTAATTATTTCCTTTCTTGGTACTCGGGCCCTGCCGTACGTACTCCTTGCCCTTGAATGTGAGTGAAAATTTTGACTGGTCCTAATTAATAGACCATGAAAAAAGGTGATGAGATGTCACTTCTGTATTTAAACTTCATGGGATGATAATCTGTCCTGCTGGAAGATGCTCCCCAGTGCTGACTGAGATAAAGCAAACTGCTGTTTTGTAAGTTAAGTAAGTTACTCTACAGAAAGGCCCACGTGACAAGGAAGGGATTGCAGCCTCTGGCCAATAGCCTGCAGGAAACTGAGGCTCCAAGTCTAACAGGCCACAAGGAACTTAATTCTGCAACAACCAATGTGTGCCTGGAAGTGTACCCTTCCCCAGTTGAACCTGTGGATCATATTGCAGCCCCAGCCAACACTTTGATGGCAGCCTTTTGAGGTCCTAAAGCAGAGGACCCAAGTAAGGCATGCATGAGCTCCTATCACAGAAAAAAGTGGTAACATAAATATGTGTTAAATTGCTAAGTTTATGATGATTTGCTATGCAGCATGAGATAAATACTACCATATAAAATACAATACAAAAGAAAAAGAGTGAATTTAAATACACAGACTCTCTCCTATGTGGATGTTATTCAATTTATTTTCAGGGGAATGTGAATATCATAAGGAGAGATACACATGTTCCAACTCTTAGTGTCTTTTTTTTTTTTAGGGTCATACCTGAGGCATACAGAAGTTCCCAGGCTAGGGGGTCAAATTGGAGCTGCAGCTGCAGGCCCACAGCCACAGCAATGTGGGATCTGAGCCACATCTTCAACCTGCACCACAGCTCACAGCAACACCTGATCCTTAACCCACTGAGTGAGGCCTGGGATGGAACCTGTATCCTTATGGATACTAGTTGGGTTTGTAAGCCTCTGAGCCATGAGTCATGATGGGAACTCTGGACCCTTAGTGTCTTTAATTGTAGACGGCGTTACTCAGATTTTCAGAGCAAGCACATTCCTTTTCTTTCTTTCTTTCTTTCTTTCTTTCTTTTTTCTTTTAACAGCTATACCTGGAGCATATGCAAGTTCCCCAGCTAGGGGTGGAGTCAGAGCTGAAGCTGAGGCCTATGCCACAACTACAGCAAAGCAGATTTGGGCTGCATCTGCGACCTGTGCTGCAGCTCACAGCAATGCCTTATCCTTAACCCACTGAGTGAGGCCAGGGATCGAACCTGCATCCTCACAGAGACTAAAAAAACTACATCAGGTTCTCAACCCACTGAGCCTCAATAGGAACTGCCAGAGAAAGCACATTCTGACCACAGAATATGCATATTGCCCTCTTTCTAGCTAATTCCCGGGCATCTGCAGATGGTAAGATATGTCCCTCAGTGTTCTATATCTCCTTTGGGACAACACATTTCTGCAGTCAAAGCTGTTTTCCCCCCAGTGAACCTTGCGGCTGAAGCCAGTTGTGACTTTAAATCCCATGAATCCTACAAGTTCTTGTTTGTTTCTGAGAGATAGAAAGCTCAGAGTTATGGTTAAATAAAGGTGAAACTCTAAACTAGTAGCTAGCAAACCTGTAAAGGGAGAGACAGTAAATATTTTACACTTTGTGGGTCATGGGGTCTCTTTTGCACCTTCCCAACTCTATGGTGGTTGCAGAAAAGCAGTGCTAGACAATCCATAAACAAATAAACAGGACCGTGCTCTAATAAACTTGACTCATGTACATCGATATTTGAATTTTATATCATTTTCATACATTAAGAAATATTATTCTTTTGATTTTTTAAAAAAAATCTTTAAAAATGTAAACACATTCTTCACTTAGGGGACGTACAAAATCAGTAGGTAGACTGTATTTGGCCTGATCCCTGCTCAAAACTGTTAATTCCATCAGGTATAATGGAAAAAATAAAAATTATTATGTATATATATATATAAAGTTAATTCCCAGGTGTGCTATGTAAAAATCCCCGGGGACTTCTAATGATCTTAATATTTTCAAAATCAATTAATTTAAGTCATACTTATTAAAACATTAGCAGGGAGGGAATAAGAGGTGCTGCATCTTTCAAGGAGGTAAGGGAAGAAAGAAAATCCAAGGAGTAAATGGCGTCGCGTATCAAACACTCAGGGGACCCTGCACTCACAAAAAGAATGTCCTAATTATTTAATGTCGTCCTTTTTTTTTTGTCTTTTTGCCTTTATCTAGAGCCGCACCCGCGGCATAAGGAGGCTCCCAGGCTAGGGGTCTAACGGGAGCTATAGCTGCCGGCCTGCACTACAACCACAGCAACGCGGGATCCGAGCCACGTCTGCAACCTTCACCACAGCTCACGGCAAAGCCGGATCCTTAACCCACTGAGAGAGGCCAGGGATCGAACCCACAACCTCATGGTTCTTAGTCGGATTCGTTAACCACTGAGCCACGATGGGAACTCCTGTCGTCCTCTTTTTTTAAGTCGGATTTTTTAATTAAAGTGTAGTTGATTGACAACGTGCCAGTTTCTGCTATACAGAAAAGTGTACCGGTCACACATATACATATAATTCCCTGCTTTATATTATCTTCCATCACAGTCTGTCCCAAGAGACTGGATATAGTTCCCTGTACTGAACAGTAGGACCGACCTCGTTGCTTCGCCATTCTAAATGCAGGAGTTTGCATCTACTAGATTTTGTCCTTCTTAAAACTGAAGGGGAATATGAGACTCTGTAAAATCTGAATCATTACGGCCGCGTTGCCAGGGTAAGGACTGAGTGACTTCCGTTTTACGATATTTGCTCTCAGGGGTACAGTGCGTTCTCCCAGTTCCCCTCAGGATTAAGGTGGGGTTTGGGAATGAAGTGAAACACACATTTGAGCAGATCACACGGACTAGCTGTACTTCTCGTGCCCAAGAATCTGGGTTCTCAGCCACGCTTTTCTCCCAGCATGTTCCATCCTGGTGGCCAGTTAATCAGACAGCGGGAGACAAGTGTGGGCACAGCCCCGATCGGGCAGGGGCTGTGCCGTTCTACGGCTTGAAAGGTTGTTGCTGCCTTTTGGAAATGTGAAACTAGTTCTAAAATGCATGAAAAGACCTGTTAAACTTGGAAAAATATCACCAAGCAAACATGAGCAAACATGGCCTTTCCAATGTAGCTGCTTTCATGTTTCTTTCTGGATCTCAGGTCACTCCTTTAGCTTTAGGCTTTGACTGACGTGAGAAAAAGGAAATTTGTGGGGGAAGGAGTAGAAAAGACAGCTCTTTTTTATGGAAATCTTTTTCTTAAGTTTATTTTTTGTATTAAACTATATTTGGTTTACAATGTTGTGCCACTTTATACTACACAGCAGTGACCCAGTCATAAATAAATAAATAAATAAATAAATATATGCATATATACATATACATTCTTTTTCTTATATTCTCTTCCTCCAGGGTCCATCCCAAGAAATTGGATAGGGTTCCCTGTGCTATACAGCAGGACCTCAGTGCTTATCCATTCTAAATGTAATCGTTTGCATCCACTAACCCAAACTCCCAGTCCATCCCACTCCCTCCCCCATTCCCCTTGGCAACCACCAGTTTGTTCTCCATGTCTGTGAGTCTGTTTCTGTTTTGAAGATACGTTCGTTTGTGCCATATTTTAGATTCCACGTATAAGTGATATCATATGGTATTTGTCTTTCTCTGTCTGACTTACTTCACTTAGTGTGAGAATCTCTAGTTGTATCCCTGTTGCTGCAAATGGCATTATTTCACTTTTTTTTTATAATGGCTGGGGAGTACTCTTAATAAAGGACCTTGCATATAGGGTCCCTCTGGCCTTGAACCTCCTTCCAGTTGTGAGAATAGAGCTGCTTCCTTTTTGCTCCTAGAATAACTCACTCCCAGATCTCTCATTCCCATGCTGAACATGCCTAAGGCTCAGTAGTGCTTTCTGAGCGTTCTTAAGTAAGGATGTTCCTCGTTCTTTTCTGCAGAATCCTCTGTATTGTCTTCTACTCTGGGCACCCACCCAATATGCCAATATGAAGATCAGATTTTTTTTTTTTTTTGGCCACACCCATGGCATGTGAAAGTTCCTGGGCCAGAAATTAAGCTCATGCCACATCAGTGACCCAAGCCATAGCGGTGACAATGCTGGATCCTTAACCTGCTGTGCCACAAGAGAATTCCAGTAAGCTCAGATTTTTTTTTCATATGATAGAAAACTTATTATATTTATTTATTTGCTCTTCTAACAATCCTTTTTAGTAACTGATTTTGTGGCATTAGCTTTTATATGAACGCTAAATAGTCATGAAATCACAGAATATAAATGTTTAATTTTAAAATTCAATTACTTTGTATAAAAAAATTAGAGTATAGTTGATTTACCATGTGTGTCAATTTCTCCTGTACAGCAGAGTGACCCAGTCATACATATATACATATACATTCTTTTTCTCATACTCATTTTATCTTCAGAAGATAATATGAGAAGCTCAGATCTTAGGTTCCCCTCCTAAAGACTGAAATATTTAAAATAGCTGTCTAACAGACTCGGGTGACCATGTCTTAGCGCATGTCAGAAGTTTGCCTTATAGCAGTTACAGTGAAGTGAAACAGGAGCAATGTTTTATTTTTGAATGATAAGGGCAAAATAGAGAAGCAGTATTGGAGAAAAATAAGCTGTAGGAAGAACTCTCAAGGACACCCTTTCATGATCTTTGATTCTGTGCAGACCTGTGCTCAGAAAAGATCTTCTAAAAGACAGTGGACAAATTTCAAAAAGCCCAAACTCTCGCTGGGAAACAAGTAGAATCAGGAAGCCCTTCCTAAGGTTTATTTTAAACCCCTCTCCCTGTCATTTTTAACAGAGACTGTATATTGAGACATTCACAGATGACACTTAGCTTCAAATGGGAGGAAACTTTGTCCTTCCTGGGGTGAATGTTGCATGTGGCACTCTCTGCAGAAATTATTTTTGTTTTCATCTACGAGCTAAAATCCTGGCTTAGAAGCAGGATCCTAGGATCAATTTACAGATTCTTAAATAGACCTGGAAGGAACTTGAGAGAGCTTAACGAGAGGATCACTAATCTTGGAAACAACAATCCAGAATGTCCTGGTGATATGAAGCAGCTTGCTCTGCTAGTTCGTGAGCGTGCTAATGGGATCAAACACTGTGGGTGTGGGCTTTTTTTTCAGTAGTAGATAACTGGGTTTCTTTTATTCAACATGGATGGGCCGTTATACACAAACAACAGACTCCTGTTGTAGGAGTAAAACAAAAGACAGGATTAATGCTGCCTTCCTTTTTCCAATGGCAGCAGGTGTACACTTGGTTCAGAGGGAGTGGGACTTCTTTGTCTCACCTCTTGAAGCAGATGGCATGGGCTAATAGTGGGGCAGGAGGGTGGACCTTGTTCTCCAAGCCCATGGGTCCCCTACAAACTGGATCTTGATCTGCCTTTAATTATTAACAGGGAGCTAGTGATGCTAAGGGCAAGTCTCTTCAGGTGCAACATCCATGGTAAGAAACAGGCGTGGTTTTGTCATCTTGGGCTGCTCCAAGTCTGTACATGTGCATGTATGTAAATATGTATCGTGTAAGCGTGCCTGTGAATATGTATGTAGACCTAGCCCAGAGAGAGGCAGGTAGTCATATCTGGGTTCCTGGGGTCCAGGGGAGCCACACATACTTAAAAACCTTAGTCAAACATAACTTTTTTCTTTTTTGCTTTTTCGGGCTGCACCTGCAGCATATGGAAGTTCTCAGGCTAGGGGTCAAATCGGAGCTGCGGCTGCTGGCCTGCACCACAGCCACAGCAATGCAGGATCTGAGCCACATCTGCGACCTGCACCACAGCTCATGGCAACACCGGACCCCCGACCCACTGAGCAAGGCCAGGGATCGAACATGCATCCCTATGGATACTAGTTGGATCCGTTTTCTGCTACACCAGAATGGGAACTCCCAAACATAACATTCATACTCCACTTCAAACTTAACATTTTCCCTCAAATTAAACTGTTTTGTTATAATGTATTTGCAAGCATTGTTTTACATTTAAGTTCTATAATTATAACTAATTCTGTTTTCATTTTTAAAAGTTTTTATTGACGTCTAGGTGATTTGCAATGTTGTCCTCGCTTCTGCTGTATAACAACGTGATTCAGTTACACGCATCCACATATCCACTCTTTTTCAGATCTTTTCCCATATCAGTTATCACAGGATATTGAGTAGAGATCCCTGTGCTGTACAGCAGGTTGTAGCCATTGACCACCCAATTCCATACGCAATAGTGTATAACTAAATTTAAAGACAGTTTGTTGAACAAATGAATTCTCTTACCAAAAAGCCGGAGGGAAGAGAAAATGCCTAACTTAAAATTAGTGAAAACAGGCAACACACTCTGTTACTTGTGAGTCTCAATTATGTGGTATTTCTGAGACACCAAAGTTTAAATGCCATCTGACCCATCCTGTAAGCTAAAGCCTTGTCCTCACCCTCGGTCTTCATTCATTCATTCCCTGTCTTATTCCACAGGACTTGAGGATTTTATGAAATTATTCATAAAAAAGAAATATAAGGGAGAACCAAGTCAAAGAATTAAGTATGACAATAAGGCCAAGGATAATACTATTAACTCACATGAAAAAAGAAACCAAATCATTTTATATTACTATGAGGCAAGAGTCATAGATTTGGTTCTAAGTTTTCTAGTAGTTCTTGGGTAAGCAACACATAATGATTGCATGAATACACATGAGTGCGTGTGACTCTCTGTGTGAGTATATGGGACCATGTGTGTGTGTGAGCATGCATGAGTATATGTACATGTATGTGTGTATAAACGTGTGAGTACATATAAATGCATGTGAGTGTGTGTTTTCCAAAGAAACATGGTTTTTCTCTCTAGATAGGTAAGGCATAGGGTAACTGGTAATCTTTGAATAAGTTTAGAAAAGATTGAGATTTCAGTATTGATCTACCTATATAGATTTCCAATTGAAAATCTGCCCATGCTATATAAAACAATAAATGACTTAAAACTTTAAAATAACTTAAATTAAAAAATCTTAGATTTGTGTTACTGTTTTTCTACGGAGCTTGATTTGCCTTATTGAAATATGGCTTATTCTAGCTAACATGAGAATGAGCTTAATAATTTGGGTTTATAGTGGCCAGGGCTTAGTGGCTACAAGATATAATCTAGAAGAGTTAAAAGGAGGTCAGGATATCTAATCAGAACATTTCTTACAGATCACTGCCCTAACGGTTAGGGCAGAGTGGATCGCTTTAACTGAAAGATTGCAGAAATCGGAATCACTCTGCGATTTATCTAAAGCCTCAGTTTCCTCATCTCAAACTTGGAAGAATTTGTATCTTCATTACTTTTTAACTAGGTATCTGAAGTCTTTGCCTTGCCTCTTTTTACTGAGAAGTTAAGTGGGCAACAGAATGTCAATTTTCTTTTCTTTTCTTTTTTTCCTTTTTAATTACCTTTTTAAATTTTTTTATTTTTTACATTGTACCCAGCTGTACAGCGTGGTGACAGGGTTACACATCACAAGTGGTTAGACATAGTTCCCAGTGCTATACAGTAGGATCTCCTTGCTTTTCCAGCCCAGAGGCAACAATCTACAACTATTAACCCCAGACCCCCCTACCATCCCATTCCCTCCCCTACCATTTTGGCAACCACAAGTCTGTTCTCCAAGTCCTTGATTTTCTTTTCTGCATAAAGGTTCATTTGTGCAGTATGTTAGATTCCAGTTATTAGTGATATCATATGGTATCTGTCTTTCTCCTTCTGACTTACTTCACTCAGTATGAGGGTCTCTAATTCCATCCATGTTGCCGCAAATGACATTATTTTATTCTTTTTTATGGCTGAGTAGTATTCCATTGCTGTGCCTATGGCATATGGAAGTTCCCAGACTAGGGGTCAAATGGGAGATGCAGCTGTGGACTGCTCCACAGCCACACCAGATCTGAGCTACATCTGTGACCTATGCTACAGCTTGCAGCAACACCAGATCCTTAACCCACTGAACAAGGCCAGGGATTAAACCCACATCTTCACAGACACTATGTCAGGTTCTTAACCCATTGAGCCATAGCAGGGACTCCCGGAATATCAATCTTTATTGCTGTTTCTGTTCTTACTGTTTTCAGTACTAGATACTGTTAACGAGTATGACTTTTATGGGGTATCTGCATTACGTTAGACTCAATGCCTCAAAAAAATCTCATTTTACCCTCACATTAATTCTGAAAAATAGTTCTATGATACTGTTCCAAATGAAGAAATGGGTTACATAACTTGCTAAGGTCGCCCAGTTAGTAGACACTTTCAAGGGTAAAATCAAGAACCAAAATAACCACAGTTGGTTAATCCCATACTATTTGAAGCAATCCTTGACCACACATGGTCAACAGAAGATTAGACAGTGACAGAGTTAAAGAGTCCTAAGGGCCTGTGACTGTGAATTGTGGGGGCGGAATATGGGTTAGTTCTGATATCACAGAAATAGCCAGGAAGTTTAAGAAAGTAGAAGACATGCATCGTTTCGAAAAGAGAGTATCCCCCACACTGGGCAGAGATACAGAGAACTAAAACTTGGAAGTGCAAAGTTCCACACTGTGTAAGAGGGGCAAGCATGCCATGTCCTGGTGAGAGCAGAGCGGGCTTTCAAATCTCTCAGCTTTAGGTACTTCTGTCTTCACTTTGACAAAATGATTTAGTTCTTTGCTTTCATTTCTCCTGGAAAGGGGAGTGGGGTGGAGATGAAAGCTGATGAATGAGTGGTAATATACGTGATCTACTATCCATGATATTTAGAGCTGCAATGTAAAGCTGAAAATTATTGTAAATAAGTAGTGGTGTAGGCAGAGGAAGGCACTTGAAATTTGGAACTGCTGTTTTTCCCTGTATGACAGAGATAGCAAGTTGGCCAAAAACCTCAATTCATATGCATTTGTTGCCACTGTTTTTTTTTTTTTTTTGAAACTCCACAAACATGCATGGATCCTAATCCTGCACTCCGTGTTTTCATATGCACAAGCACATAGCAATAGACTTTCTAGAAGTCTCCAGAAATCCTAGCTGCAAGGTGGTTAAAAGGTTTGCTCCATTGTGCCAACTTGCATTTCTCCTCGACGATCTCTTTGGGAATATTTATCTTTTATGAGTTACAAAAAGATTCTTGGCCTTAGAGGAAAGACAGGTGAACAAATTAACCCTGTGGGATTACACTGGCTGCTCCTGGTCACGCTGCCTATTTAGACTAATCTTTCCTTTTCCTCCTCATAGTCCTAAATACGGGATGTGCTTTAATGAGGAAAACCATTATTAGCTGAATATTTATTGAGAAATCCAGAGGTCACTGCTACTCCTCCCTTTCCTCTTATTTCTGGATCGAAAGAAATAAAAACGAGAAAGCTTGGTGATGTATTTAGTACAGATCATGTGTGTCAAGATGCTCGCCCGTGTTTGCTGGGTTGTTTCTGTCACCTTTATCTATCAGCTTAAGCGTTCCTCATACATTTCAAATTACAATGGAAAGAGTTCAAGATTTAAGTTAGTAGATTCTTTAGGGCTACATAGATCCCTTGGACATACAACACTGTAAACCTAAAGTTTAGGGTTCCTAAGATTGAGATCCTGTCTATTCTTTAGGCATGCTAACAGAAACAGAAAGAAGACCAAAATGATGATGCAGAATCCCTTTTTTTAAAAAAAACAACTTTTGCTGCTTGAATTCAGCCCTGGATGGAAATTCAGACTTATAAACCCCCTACTGAGTAACATAAGATAATATTTAGGGAGATTTGGGAGCCTCAGGAGGGAACACGACAGCGTTTGTTTGCCTGAACATCTAAGGTCGGATGGTTCTGTACAAGAATTATATTCAAAGTGAGAATAACTGCGGACATCAACCAATCAGAACGGAGAGTGGCCGTTGCTCTGAAGGATTCTGGAAGACCCATGCTGTTCTAAATGCTAGAATCACTTGTTTCTGTGTAATGGGGGTCAGACAGCAATCCAGCCAGGGTGGCTGGGTAGTCAGGGAACCCAGGACAATAACTGCATGAAATAATCTGGAGGTATTTCAGTGGTTTAGCAAGAAATGCAAGTCTTCTGGAGCAAACCGTACAACTCTGAGACTTAGCTACATACACTCTCTTAGAATGCAGCTTCTCTCCATAAAGTATTTTTCATCTAACACAAAGTTCCTCAGAAGAGTCATCTGAAATCTCCCTAGATTAACTCACCATCCATTCTATGGGCCTCCTTTTTTTGTTGTTGTTGCCAATTTTCCATTTTTTTAACTCAGTGAATGTTATCACATTTATTGTTGTACACTGATCATCACAAGCCAATTTTATAGCATTTCCATCCCAAACTCCCCAGTCCATCCCCCCACCTCCCCCAACCTGTCTCCTTTGGAAACCATAAGTTTTTCAGAGTCTGTGAGTCAGTATCTATTCTGCCAAGTTCATGGTGTCCGTTTTTTAGATTCCACATGTAAGTGACAGCATATGATGTTGGTGTTTCACTGTCTAACCTCACTTAGCATGATGATTTCTAGGTCCATCCATGTTGCTGCAAATGCCGTTATTTCTTTCCTTTTAATGGCTGAGCAATATTCCATTGTGTATATGTACTATGGACCTCTTATAAGAACCCTTCACTTCTTCGAAAAGAGTAATTGCTTTTCATTTTTCTCTTCTTTTCCTAACAAGGTGCTAGAGATAAGAAGCATTTGAGCTTTGGAGTGAGGGGTATGTATTTGGATCAAAGTTACTAGCCATGTGTCTTCGCGCATGCTTTCATAACTCAGAGCAATAAGTCTGACTCCCTGAAAGTGTCTGCACAAAGTGGGTGTCCCATGAAGGCTTCATGTCACTCATTCATTCTATCTGTATGACTCCTGTGTCATATCCCAAGTATTGATCCCCAGGCTTTATCTCCATTATAATTTCACTAGCCAATGCTTAAAGGAACTGTGTTTAGAGAATTTCACCTTCATTTCTGCCACGGCACCTAGAACAGGATCACATACCCCGTTAATAATAAACAGCCACTGGACAACTCTCTTTGGCTTTTGTTCTTAGGATTTACTTTCTATCCTTTTAATCTGTTTTTCCTTTTTTCCTGGATACCTTCCAGATTCTCAACATCCTTATAATACAACATGGTTAAAGTACCTTCCAGGGACACACGTGTAAAGAATAAAACGGGGTCACTGGAATCCATCGGAATATTTTAGTCTGATTTCCTTAGCTGCTCTCTATAAATCTCACTCAGCTAGGCTGACTGAGCCTTTATATCCCTTTCTGATTTACTCTTCTGATACACTTCGAAGGTCACCACAGGAATCCCACACACCCTCTCCCATTCAAAAACAGCTGTAGACACGAACGTTACCCAAGAACTTTCTTTAATTCCTGATTCCTTACACAGTCACTCTGAGAGGCAGTGCAGGACAATGGTTAGGGGTAGAGGCCCTAGGTCTCTGTATGGGTTCAAATCTGTTCTTCCCTTGACTAGTTTTATGACTTGTAGTAATGTAATTGATCCCCCTAAGCCTTAATTCCCCCACAGATAAAATAAGGCTAGAAATAAGAGCTACCTTATAGGGTCATTTTGTTTTTTTAATTTTATTGAAGTACAGTTGACTTACAATACTGTGCTAATTTCTGCTGCCCAGCAAAGTGATTCAGATATGTATATCTGATCACATATACATATATATATATATATATATATACATATATATATATGCATGTATATATTCTTTTTCGTGCTCTTCTTCGTTATGGTTTATTATACTATATTGAGTATAGTTCCCTGTGCTATACAGTACAAGTACAAGATTGTTGTTATCCATTCTATATATACTAGCTCCTGCATCGGCTAGTCCCAAACTCCCAGTTCATCCTTCTCCAACCCTCTAGGATCATTTTAAATGTCAAACGTTAGCAGTAGTTTTCGCATGTTACTACACTTCCCTGCCCTTCAGTTTAAATTAATAATGCACACAACATAAAGTTAGAGTTGAATAGTCTTGGAGTTCCCTGGTGGCTCAGTGGGTTAAGGATCCATGTTTTCACCGCTGTGGTGTGGGTTTGATCCCTGGCCCAGGAACTTCCACATGTAGCCACGGGGAGAGGGGTGGCTTAAAAGAACTGAAGAGTCAGATTATCTGGGTATTTCTGGCACACACAAAAGGATATCACAAGGATATTTACTGTAGCAGTGTTAGCACTGTAGCAAATATTAGCCACAATCTAAATGTCCATTCATTATTAGACAAATGACTAGATGTTAAGTGAACAAGGCATTTCCTACACTGGAGATTATCATACAACCACTTAAATGAATTAAATTTTTTTAAGTTATGTTGTTAAAAATATGAAGGCAAATTATAGAATATCATGTCACATAGGTAAAGATATTTAAAATACAAAACATGTACAGTATTTCTAAATAAATATATAGAAAACAGCCTGGATAGATCCACAAACAAAAACTAGGGCTGGAAGGCAGTGGAATGGGGTAAAGTAAAATATTCCTGTGGCTTTTTCTTTATTTCTGTATTTTACAACTGTTATGGCAAATATATTTCTTGTGTAACAAAACATCAAAATAAGAATAAGTGAAGTTGAAAACAGAAAGCTAAGCTAATGTGAGAAGTTTGGCAGTTTGGTTCAGTGGCATTGGAAGCTACTGACTTTTTCATTTTTTTAAAAGCTGAACTCTGTTTCTTTCCAGGGTTGAGCGAAACATCATGAAAGAAAGTCAGTTTATTGACCAATGGGTCAACAGGGCCAGTGAACTCAATTGGTTTGAATCAATGACATCCTTTCTTAAGCATATTCATACAAAGAGGTCAAAGGCCATTTTCAGATCGATATTAGGAGGACTAAGATTTAATGCTGGGATTCTTCATGCAGTCTTACAACCCAGCACCTGTATTTTAAGGAATTAAAAAAAATCTAGATTTAAATAAATCCAAGGAAATCATCTCTGTCACTTCTCTGTCTTTGGAAAAGACCTTACTCATTTCTGTGGCTCTTGGGTTTTACTGTACTTGGAATCTGTTCCTTATGTTAGAATCTGGGACCTTCTTTCTCAATGGGAAACTTTTCCAAATTAAAAAAAAAATCACTGTGTTTTTGAGTTTGGGAAGCGGTGACATTCTGATTTTGCTGATTTCTTTCCTTCAATTTTATTTTTGGAAAAGAGCAGTAAAAACACACCCTGCTGTCGATCCCAAGCGTTCTAAGGCCAACAGAGTGTTTATGTACAGGGACTGAGTCTGCGTAGCAGCGGCTGCATTGTCCTGCTCACACTGATAGACTGTAATCTATTTTGTGGACAGGAACTCTGGCCTTTGTTGTACTGAAAATTCTCATAAACTCAGACAAGGGAATGTGAGCCACAGCAACATGCAAGCATCCTCCAGTGAAAACACCAGGTTTCCTGGGATCTTGCTGAGATCTGAGTGAAGCATTGCCCCACAGAGATAGGGG
Source organism: Catagonus wagneri (assembly GCA_004024745.2). NCBI lineage: Eukaryota > Metazoa > Chordata > Mammalia > Artiodactyla > Tayassuidae > Catagonus > Catagonus wagneri. The sequence continues at coordinate 3,599,486 of PVHT021183560.1, read as the reverse complement.
AGAGAAAAAAAATATTAACCCCATCTCCCATTCTCTGTCCAAAGTCTGCTACTGGTGTCATCCCCATATCGTCCCCTAACTGGGGTTAGGGGAGCAGGTATGCTCATGGTATTAATTACAGGATGGTACATTCTAGAATTAGCGCCTGGACACTGGTGAACCTTGAGCGCATCATTTCTTCCCTGAGAGAGGGCCTGGAAGAGTTTAAACACAATGTAAAAGCACAAAGAGATTCTCAATTTACAATAATCAACAATGAGACTGGAAAAAATCCAAGTCTACCAATTCCGAATCCTGGGGGGGAAATATAGAATAGTGGACACTCTCATTACACTACTGAAAAGAGAGTGCAACTGACATTATCATTTTAGAAATTAATTTTTTTTGTCTTTTTGCCTTTTCTAGGGCCTCACCCATGGCAAATGGAGGTTCCCAGGCTAGGGGTCTAACAGGAGCTGTAGCTTCGCCACAGCCACAGCCACAGCCACCTGGGATCCAAGACGCGTCTGCAACCTACATCACAGCTCATGGCAACACCGGATCCTAACCTACTGAGCAAGGGCAGGGATCGAACCCGTAAGCTCATGGTTCCTAGTTGGATTCGTTAACCACTGAGCCATGACGGGAACTCCAGAAATTAATTTCATTAAAAGTTGAAGATATATACAATGTGTGTGAGAATATTAATTAATTAAGGATTAATAATATCGATTTATTATGTTATTCATTTAGAGTACATTAATAAATAATGCTATTAATTGATATTGATATCACCAGGAATATTAAACCTAGGTACCAGGAAACATATTTCTGTGTTCCTACAATATAATCCCATATAGATGCTGAAACAACCCATGTGGTAACATGGAAAATAAACACAAGCCTAAACTGAAAAACAAAGCGCACACATAGATTCAAATCCCAGCTGTACTATTTACCAAGTATACAATTTGTTGGTAGTTTTTAATCTATCTGAGTTTTAGTTGTCTTATCTGTAAAACAGAATTAAGAGTAACTTCCTCAAAGTTACTTTAAGACTTTATAATAGCATGTCTAGGCAAATATTATATGATATTACTCATATGTGGAATCTGAAAAATTGTACAAATGGACTTATTTACAGAGCAGAAACAGACTCACAGATATAGAAAACAAACACGGTTACCAAAAGGGACAGGAGAGAAGATAAATTGGGAGCATGGGCTTAACAGATGCACGTTAGCCTATATAGAATAAACAAGAGTTTACCACGTAGCACAGAGGACTACATTCAGTGTCTTGTAGTAGACTATAATGGAAAAGAGTAAAAAGAGAGATAGATATATAAAAATATATATGAGTAACCAAGTCAGTTTGTTTTACACCTGAGACTCACAAAATATTGTACGTCAACTATACTGCAATAAAAGAAATAGCACATCTAAAAAGGACCTGGGATATGTAGAGATGCAGGGCTTTTAGTTTTTCACTTGTAATACAGGGCAAATGGAAGTGTGGCTAGATTAAAGAAGTGTGGTCAATGTGAGGATGTTTTGATAAGATAAGTTTACTACGCATCTTAAAAAACCTGTGATGGTGTTTAACACGGGCAGTTATGATATTACATTTCAACACCTTCGCCGATCTCCTGAATCCCTATTTGGGAGCCCATTAAAATGAAAGCAAATCTCTCTCATTGGAATGTTGTTTGCATTCCCCTTTCTGGTGTAAACACTGCATTTTTGCAAACGCCACCACTGATATATCTAAATTCATCTCCAAAGCAGACGGACTTCGTGACCCAGTCTTTATTTGATGTATCCCTTAAACCAAGTATTGAACACCAACAAAGGAGGCATGTTGCTAGGTCCTGAGATGCCGAGGTGATAGAAGATGTGCTATTTGATACCTAGCAGTTCACCATCTATTGTAGAGGTGGAAGAAGGAGGAACAACAGAGGGGGAATAGAAGCAATATGGCAGGTGCTCAAGATGGAAAGAGCCTTGAGGAACAAAAGTTAAAAGCAGCTGCTTTATAATCCGATTTTCTTCCCTAATTTGACTGAAATCCAGCACAAAAATCTTCAGCGTGGGACCCAAGAATCCAGAATTCTCTTCTCACTCTAGCTAACTCATCATAGTCCCCACCTTTGGCCAATCCATTCCATCTTTGGGCAAGATGTTACCTGGCTTCATGAGAATAACAACAGCAGCCATCTCAGTCCATTATTTACTGAGATGAACTTGACTCTTGAATCCATTCGAAATGTATTTCCCCTTCTAAAACAGGAGTATATCCCCACTCTACACTTACCCAAGTTTCTGTGATCTTCAATAGTACCTAGGTCAAAACAACAACTTTGCTTAACACTTTACCGTTCCCTAAATATTTCATGTGTTTTTCTGAATTTAATATTTTTATTTTATAGTACTGGGAACTTTTATTAGTAAATTGCCTCCAGTGCACTTTTGCAAAAGTCTAATTTCTTAGACCTATAAAAGCAGGGCGTATTTCTCCTTTCCCACCAACCCTACTCCCATCCTGCATCCCAAAATGCTATACCCAAGGCAGAAGTAATGTTGGAAAATATGTGATTGAATCTGCTTATTTTGTTGTCAGAGTTTGCAGGGTGATCGAAATAGACCGAGTGGAATAGCTTCCCTATTTGTGTCATCGAACAAAACAGAATATAGCAGGAACGGTTTCTGCGGATATTACTATTAAAAATGAGCGTTAAAAAAGTGAGGACTTTTTTTTTTTTTACGCTCAGAGTCTCTGTATATGTCTCAACTGGCAATACTCTGAGCTGCAAAGAAGAAAATGAAGAAAACACGAGCCTAAAAGTCATCCTTCCAGGTGCAATTTATTCAGTGCACAGCAACAGATCTGTGTAGGTTTCTTAAAGTTTTCTGTTTATTAATTCTCTTCATCTGTCTCTGCCAGCTTGTGGAGCTTTTCTATTCTCATTCCTCACTGCTGTGTGGGAGAAGAGCCGACTGTATTGAGCATGAATCAGCTACTAAAATAAGTGTCAGGGTAACTGGGATATGTCATTTGACCTTCAAATTCATTTTCTCTTGTCCTTATTTCCTCCCTCTTTCTTTGCAACCTCTGCCTCTCTCTTTTCAACATACTTTTGCTAGAAAAACCAGAAAACAGAAGCAATACTAAAACACCTGGAAACCTATCCCTTCTGAGATCTCCAGAAACACTCATCTGGGAAAAAGCATGCTATCTTGTTCACTTTTGTTGTTGCATAAACACAATTTGCATCCTAAACACACCTGTATTTTCCCTTCTCTGATTTAGACAGAATCTCTGTCTTTCACCATTCCTTGTCAGAATGTTGCTTCAGTTTCAATTAAGATGAGGACGAGGGAATAACGCATGTGTTACTTAGTCTCTTTGTAATATGTTAAGATACACACATTGCTTAAACTGACCAGAGCAGGCAATACATGTTTTGAAGTATTATTGCATCTTTAGTGTAAGTCATTTGAAAGCCTTTTGGTGACTAGGCAATTCAAAGACATTCACACTCCTCCTTTGAAAACCTCTAAGGACAGAGATGCTACACATGTAGGTCTTGGCTTCAGAGTCTATTCACCCCCGATGGAAAAATTATTCTTTTTGAAGTGAGGAGACCAATTGGAATGAGGACTTTGCGGTTGCTGCTGCCCTATCATTTAGGAGTGGGAACAGCAGATGGAGCTTAGAGTGACAGATATTTCAGGATGTGATGGGGGTGGGCAGTCATCCAAAGCCAAAACAGAGGGGGCACCTGTGAGTCTAAAGCTTCTCGATTTGCAGATTCAGCCTCTGTTGTAAAAGTGCTGCAGGAATAGCCAGAGTGAGTAAGAGAGAAGGAAAATGAAGGGGGGGGGGAGAAAGGAGGGAAGGAAAGAAGGAAGGAAGGGAGGGAGGAAGTGAAGGGAGGGAGGAAGGGAAGGGAAATGAACACAGGAAGAAAGGAAGGATGGATGGAGGAAGGAAGGAAGGAAGGAAGGGAAAGAGTGACTCTCAGCTCGTGTAGAAAGTCTTGATACCTGGGAAAGAATACCAATTTTTGTTCTTTCATCCATAAACTATGAGTCCCTTTGGAGACATTCTTCCTAATATATGAGGGGAGGGAATTTGACAACCAGGACACGTGGATGTTTGTAATTCACTTTCTCCCTAATCTGCTGAAGAAAAGGCGAAGACTAGCATTTGTCAAACACAGGTAAGGAAAGGAAGTATTCTTTATAGTTGACCTTTTCTTTGCTTATATAAATAAAGGATTGGTGAGAGCCTCTCATGCAGATGTAAAGAAAATAAATGTTTCAGAGAAAAAGCAGAATCCAGAAGACTATTAGCTTGACTTCATCCCCAAAATAGGCGGAGGCTATATTTAAAACATAGCACAGCAGGAGTTCCCTTTGTGGCTCAGTGGTTAACGAATCCAACTAAGAACCATGAGGTTGCGGGTTCGATCCCTGGCCTCGCTCAATGGGTTAAGGATCCGGCGTTGCCGTGAGCTGTGGTGTAGGTTGCAGACGTGGCTCGGATCCCGTGTTGCTGTGGCTGCGGCGAAGGCCGGCAGCTACAGCTCCTGTTAGACCCCTAGCCTGGGAACCTCCATATGGCGCGGGTGCGGCTCTAGATAAAGGGCAAAAAGACCAAAAAAAAAAAAAAA
>PVHT021183560.1:3577654-3593832 GCA_004024745.2 Catagonus wagneri | reverse complement strand
CCCCCCCCCCCACTGATATAACCAGGATAATCCTCTGAAAGTTATGATCATTTCTCTAATTGCCATATGACCCTCATACTTGGGGCCAATGCTGTCAGTTTGCCAAAGTGAGGGTCAGGCCTATACGCCAATAAGTGTTTCATTGTCAGTTGTACACTCATAAATGAAAGCACACCTGCAACCTAAATCAACCTGATCTGGTTAAAGAGGCATAGGAAATGTCAATTCATTTTTCCACTTTCTGGGGCCAAGTGGACAATTAGAGTAGAGAACTTATTTGTGTTGGGAGGGTGGCGTCTGTGACTATTTTGAGGACAAAAGTAAGACTTTGAAGACTGAAACACCAAGCGAATAGGGACGCATCCACTCAAGTGTGTTACTTTCTAAAAAAAAAAAAAAGACATTTTTCTTCTATTCGGCTATAAAATTCCAGAGGGTAGGGTTACTATAAAGATCGTCCTAACTTCGCCACAGCATTTCACAAAATACATTCGGTACAGCAGGTTCTTAAATATTTGTTGATGGGATGTCTGAATGATTGACGGAAACACAATCCTCCTTGAAAACACGCATGGAGGTAATCACATTCATTTTACCACTTGCTCCTGAGAAATCCTTTTCCAGTTCCTCCCCATTTAGAGTTGTCAGATCACACTGTCCTATATTTGGAATAATAAAGGGCTGTCAATGTGGCAGATGTCTGGGTTAGCAAAATCCAATTGCCTCACTCTTTTGTAAATGCTGCCATCAAACAGTGGGTGAGTTCAAAATTAGATGAATCATCACCTCTTTTGTCACTCGGTTTGCCCACCTGCTGACAGGGAGCAATTCGCTCTCAATGAGAATCTTTCCTAGCGAAGATAATAAACTTCTCTCTTATGAGAAGCATCTTAAGATTGACCCCGGGGCCAGTGGTGAGGGAATTGAGTGTTGATTACATCCTTATTTGCTGCAAAGATAACCTGTGTTTGAAAACATGGGTGGAAATGGAAACTTAGTTGTGCCAGTTGAAATTTTTTTTTTAAACCGATGAATAAGCGTAATGACCACAAAATTCTGTGGGCTTTGGCCCATGGGAAATGATCTCTCTGCTATTTCCTAAAACTTTTAGGGAGTAAAAGATCTCATCATAAAGTCCCAACTCAGCAAGCCCTTCAGGATTTGATGTAATTCCTTGGCCTGCAGTCTTAGTAAACTTTATAATTCAGCCCCGATGGGCAGCCACATTTTCTTGTACATGACTCCCATTTCCCGCCGTTTATGGCACTGTCTACACCTGTGTCCACTTTTCCTACTGGTTCACCAAATCTTTGCTCCAATCATCAGATTCACAAATATTGCTGGGTCTCTCTGGCCAGTAACGGCCAGAGTCTCCCTCTCCTGAGTTTCATTACATTTTTCAACTTCATTTTACTATTTGTTACTTCTGAGTATTATCCATTACTTATTTTGCAAAGGATTAAGTGAAAGGTTTAAGTATCAATTTTCCGTAACTACCTTCTTTCTGTTGTCATGGAAGAACAGAAGTTTGATTCATCATCCTCAAGCCCCTTTAATAAATTCACGCAGCCCTCGGTATCCCTAACTCTCCTCCATTCACTTAGGGGTATACACTGAAGATCTATCCTCTCTGTATACTCAAAGTTCTACATGAGCAAAAACTATGTCTGTCTCTCTTACTGCTGTATATAATAAGTGCCATATCTAAGTGCCAAGCACAGTTCCTGGAATAGTCAGTCACACTCAGCTAGCATTTGTTGGATAAACACACAAGTCATTGCAATTGTGAAAGATCCAAAAGAAGCTAAAAATCTAAAAGGGGACACTTGCTTATATGATGATGATTTCTTAAGATCTAGAGGGTGATCCTTAAAATAATGTTCCCATTTGATAATCTCATGGAATAATGCTTACAATTCTAAGTGCAAAAAAGGTTGACAAAAAAAGAAAATCAGAGGATCTTCACTTTATAAAAGATGTGTAAGAGTTTATGAGAAGGAACACAATATCAAAATGTTTGCAGCCTGAAGAGACTGTGGGTTCATCTATTCATTCTAAGTTCTGGCTTGGGAGTCCCCACTGTGGCGCGGCAGGTTAAGGATCTGGAATTGTCTCTGCAGTGGTTCAGTTGCTGCTGAGGCGTGGGTTCAATTCCCGGCCCAGGGCAGTAGATTAAGGAGCCAGCATTACTACAGCTGTGTGCGGCATAGGTTGCAGCTGCAGCTCAGATTTGCTCCCTGGGCCAGGTACATTCCATTTAAAAAAAAAAAAAAAGGTGGTGGAAGTCAGCCATTTATAAGACAAATCAGAACTTTGATCTCATGGAATTTACACGGTCATGGTAGAGACACATGATTAAGAGCTATTTAAACATAGAGAAAAAGGATTCTGAGTTTCGACAGCTTCTGGGGGTGCACAGACAGGGTGAAGCAACAGAGGATATAACTCCTAGGGATCCTTTCGGCGGGGGTGGGGTGGGGGGGAGGTGACAGGGTCGGGGGGGAGGTGACAGGGAAAACTTCTGAGGCGCAGTGATAGGCCCAAGACCCAAAAGATGAAAAATGAGTCCCTCTGCCTTCTCAAGTGTCCCTGAGAAGGCAGAGGGCTTGTGATTTCAAGTTTCTTCCTTGTGCTTTTCCATAAACTGGGATCCAACGTGGGAGATTAAATACTATAAAACACAGAAATTCCTTAAAGCCGAACCTGGTTCTTAGAAGGTAGGATGAGCTCTTGGCCTCAGTTTACCCAGAACTTTCACAGTTTTAAAACCCAGAACCCGCCCCCTTCACACCCCCACCCTCACCTCCGACCCTGGTCCTGGACAAATCAAGAGGGCTGGTCCCTCTCCTGGTGGGTGCTTTTAATAATGAACCAGTGGGTGGGGCTACCAACATTTTTCTGAATGAAGCTTCTCATTGGCAGAGAAGAGAGGCTTTGGGACTGGCAGCTCAGACAGAAACAGGGCTGACAGCCCACCATCCATGTGTGCTCCTTATGCTGAGTAATACCAACCTCTGCAAAGAGGGCCTGTTAGGCAGAAACTGAGGAGGTGATTTGCCCAGCAGTCTTCACGAGACAAGTGTAGCTTTGGGGACTGCGTGAGCTGGGAAGGGAAAATATTTCCATCATCTACAAGGAATACTGCACAGCATTGGCGAAGAGAAAGCGTGAAGTACCTCAGGGCTTCTGTTGACTGAATATTTAGGTTTCTTTTGAAGCCACTTACGGCTTCCAAATTTAGCACATACATATTTCTACCTAGCGTGATTTTATTAATTTGTCCATTTGTTTATTTTGAATACACGCTATAACACAGTGATATTAACGAGATGGAAGAAAGTTGAAAATACACAACCACGTCATTCTTATGTAATAGAGGTTATACATCTTTCTTCCAGTATTTCAGTATACGTTTTTAAATGTTATAATACGCATATGAACGATCATCAACTATATATTTATCTATTTACTTATTATTATTGTTATTATTTACTTTTTAGGGCTGCACTTGCTGCATATGGAGGTTCCCAGGCTAGGGGTCGAATCGGAGTTACAGCTGCCGGCCTACGCCACAGCCACAGCAACACAGGATGAGCAATGTCTGCAACCTATACCACAGCTCATGGCAACACCAGATCCTTAACCCACTGTGTGAAGCCAGGGATCGAACTGGCAACCTCTTGGTTACTACTCAGATTCCACTGCACCACAACGGGAACTCCAATATATATTTACTTATTTTTAATAGACTTTATTTTTGAAAGCAGTTTTAGGTTCACAGCCAAATTGATCAAAAGGTACAAAGATTTCCCAAATACCCATTATCGTGAAACATGCATGACCCCATCCCCCCACTATCAACATTCACATCACTGCGTCATATTTTTTACAATTGTTGGAACTACACATCATTATTTTCTGAAGTCCATGGTTAATTCTTGATGTTGTGCATTCTGTGTGATTGGGCAAATGGAGAATGATATGTCTATCATTATGATATCCTATCAAGGAAATATCCTATGATATTCCCTGCCTTAAAAATCATCCATATTCCACCATCTTTCGAACCTCCCTCCCCTCCAGGCAACCCGTGGTCTTTTTACTGTCTTCATAATTTTGCCTTTTCTCAAACGTCATATAGTTGTAAACATACAGAAGCCTTACCGGATCAGCTTCTTCTACTTAGTGAAATGCACTTAAGCTTCCTCCGCGTCCTCTCATTGCTTGATAGCTCATTTTAAAAAGTAGCTGAATAGTATCCCATGGCCTAGATTTACCGCAGTTGATTTATCCATTCATACACTAAAGAACCTCTTGGTTGCTTCCAAGATTTTTCAATGATGAGTAAAGCTGTGACAAACATCGGTGTGCAGGTTTTTACATAGACATATATTTTTAAGGTCTTGGGGTTAATGCCAAGGAGAATCTTTGCTTGATTGTCTGGTATAAGTATGTTTAGGTTTTTAAGACTAAAACCGCCACACTCTCTTTTGAAGTGGTTGTGCCATTTTGCATTCCCACCAGCAACGAAGGAAATTTCCTGTTGCCCCACGTCCTCAACAGCATTTGGTGTTGTCAGTGTTTGGATTTTGGCCATTTTGACAGTCACGTCATGGTAGCTCTCTGTTTTAATTTGCCTTCCCCTGACAGCATACGATAGGAAGCAAATTTTCAGGTGCTTATTTGCCATCTGTGTATCTTCTTTGGTGAGGTGTATTAAGATCTTGAGTCATTTTTAATTGCTTGGTTTTCTTTCAGTTTTGAGAGTGTTTAGTTCATTTTTGATAACAGGCATTAATGAGGTATGCCTTTCACAGATGTTTCCCCTGTCTGCAGCTTGTCTTCGTTCTCTTAATAGTGTCTTTTACAGAGCAGATGTTTTTTAATTTTAATGAAGTCCAGTTGATTGAGTCTTTCTTTTGGATCATGCCTTTTGGTGTTGTGTCAAAAAGGCCTCACGAAGCCCAGGATCATCCAGATTTTCTCCTATGTCAAAATCTAGGTGTTTGAAAGTTTTGAGTTTTACATGTAGGCCTATGGCTTATTTTAGTAAATTTCACAAAGAGTGTAAAGTCTATGTCTAGATTCAATTTTTTGGTTTGCATATTGATGTTTAGTTGTCCAAGATTCTTATGTTTTAAGCATTTTACATATATATTTATTTACATATAATATACTTAGATATATATCATATCATATATATATATCATAAGCATTACTCCTGTTCTCACTACCATCATATTTAAAGGTTGCGCAACATTTTTGTCATCAGTATTGAGCAATGGAGGTGCTTTTGTTTCTTACCAAAAGAAACAACATTTTTGCACATAAAGTACTTGTATTTCAGATCATTTTCTTAAGGCATATCTGCAGAAGTGCAATTATCTGGTCAAGAAGTGTGATCACTCTAACATCTTTGATATATTTTACTACTCATTTGCCACCCAATAGTTTTTAGTAATTTCAAGGTTAGAACATCTAAAAGACTAAAAAAAATGCCTTTCATATATTTTTTTTGCATGTATGTATATTGACTCTTTCTGTCATGCTTGTTTTTCCTTGCAAATGCCTTTTCATATTTGTGCCCATTTATCTAGCAGTGAATGGTTTTCCCTGTCAAATGTTCTTATATTTTAATAAAGTTTTATAACCCCTTTCTTATTCTATTTTGTAAAAACAGTTTCCTATTCTACTCTTTGCTTTTTCACTTCTGTTATACTTTTAACATGTTATACATTTAAAATTTTTATATAGCAAATTCTAACTGTTTAGAAACTTATCTCCCTTCCAGGCCTTTAACAAAAACTCATTTCTATTTTCATTTCATTTTTCTTGTAAAATATTTCATATACATATATATCACACATACACACATACATATATATATGGATTTAATTTACTATAGGGAGAGATTTGAGAGACTGAATTTTTCATTTTTCCATTTGTTAACCATCTATTCTAATACATACTTCACTGTGAACTCAATGACATTTTCAGATAACATAACAGGAGTTCACATTTACACCTTATTTACTACGGCTGAACTATGTTTTAAGCTAAATTAATAAAGCAATGGCTACACAGATAAAAACAATTTTATAAATATTACTTGAAACTTTTTTGTACATATTTGGATTATGTTAATTACAAAGGTTTGAAAAGGAATAATATCTGTCCCCAAACAGATAAAGATTTACAAATAGTTATTCTGAGATCTTAGATTGCTCTGTCTTGTTTCCATCAGTCCTTACTGTTTTTCTGATTCACTGATTAAAAGGAGATGCCGATTTTAACATATTTCATAAACATTTTGGTAAACTGATGACCAAAAATCATATACTGTTCTTTGCGGGGGTGAGGTGGGTATAATGACAAACAAAATGTATGTTTCTCCTGTGAATATGATAGGAAAAATATACAGAGTTTTTTTTTTTTTTTTTTAATGGACCAAGTTACCATGACACGAAAAACAAAGATGATGGGGGCTGAATGAACCTTGGGAGGACATCTGGTTCAACTAGCTCATCAGATTGATAATAAAAAATAGCAGTGAATATTAATGAGACATTTCAGCACAGAGACTGAACTGAGTGCTTTATCTCTCCTTTCTTTCTCATGGTCGTCTTTCTGTGTGCTCCCAGCTTACAAATGAGGAAATTTAGGAGTGATGCCGTAGTTTCAGCATCCTCGTGAAGAAACTGACCACCAAAAAAGAAAAATGACTTGTCAAAAACTGGAGTTGAGTCAAGACTCTCAAAAACTCTGACAGGGTGATCGCCAGTGCCATTTTTATTTTGTGCAGCTGGGGCAAGACAGCACATACACACAAGCGCAGAGCACTATTTTCTTATAAAGGCATTAGTTTATTTAGAATCTCTGCTGAATTTAATTTTAGGTATCCCCAAATCTACAATGCACCTATACAGAAAGATTTGAATACATTTGTTCTCCTTCCAAGATCTCATAGTGTATATCTGTACCTCTCACGGTTGTGACAGAAGTATAATAATGAATCATAATTAACTGTCAAGCTCATTCTTGTCCTCCCTTGCCAAATCTGCTAAAGGTAATTAGTTGATGCTTGTGCCCCATTTTGCTGTGATGGGCTCTGATTCTGGCTGAGTTTCCTGTAGTGTCATCATATCCTGCTGTTATCACTGTCATTGTCTCCGTTAGCAAGTGTAGCTCCCCGGGGCATGCCTCATGCCAGGTATATCATATTCTATATTTTCTACCTGCTAATGATCCCAAGGAACGCATCCCTGCTCCCTTTCCTCTCCACCAAACACCGTTAATTGCCGTATCCCACGCGCAGAAGGAGTACGTTGCACTAGAACGCAGAGCTCTGGGGGTAATCAAACCCATAGTTAATCTTCTGTCTCGCCTGAAACGTTCTAGTTCTCAGTTTACCTCTCTGTAAAATGGGGCTCACATGGGGATCCACCGAGTCTCAGGGATTTTAGAGATTCTATATTTACGGCACGTAATTGTTCCTCAAGAAAAGCTCTTCCTTTTCCAAAAGCAGATTTCTTTCTGCAGCAACTAGGTGCCCCCTGAGATCTTGCCTGCTTTGTCTTCGTGGCCAACTTTTGAAGCATATCTCTGAACATAATTCTTCGTTCCATATTAATACTGGCGTTCCCGGTTAGATCTTAATCTGCTGAGAAAGGTTAACAACAAGTCCTGAGCGTTTATATAACCCCATCTAAACTTGCTCATTAGTCTGGGGAAAGACAGCTATAATTTTCCATTCTTTTCTGGTTGTTTTTTTCCCCCTATTAACATTATTTGTTGAAGATGGAATTTCGTAGTAGGAGCAGGGTTGGAAGGCAAAGAAGTATTCAGCTTATCACTGTCACAGAGCCATCTCTGAAAGCCTTGGCTGTATACACTTTTGGGGTCAAACTTCAGTCTTCATTCTAAACTTTCTTACCTACGCTCCAGGATACAGAGAGCAAAAAAGTCTGAGAAACGACAGCAGATAGATTTTTACAATGGCAAAATCTGATGGAAAAGACTGGGCTCATCATTTCAAGAAGCCATCTGTGCCAGAGTAACTGTCTGTTACAGAGGGGAAAAAATAAATCATTTTCAAAAACCCCATTGCTCCAAAATCTGGTCCAACACCACAGTCTTGAGTGCCAAGTATTCCATCTGGCAAAAGCAAGTCATGGAAAAGCACAAAGGCAATTTACCCAATTGGCCTGGGCAGAAAGTTTATTCTTCAATTATTACTATTTTTTTTTTTTTGGTGATCTTCCCTCCAAGTGTGGCTCAGACAGTTCTGCATGAGGATCAATGGCTGGGCAGGGCTCACTCAGGCGAAAACACAATTCAGGACGGGCAGCGGCGGAACTTGTAGCAGTTTAGTCTCTTTCCTTCTTTATTGCTCCAGCTTAGAATTTCACCTTCCTCACTGGTAAACCCTATTTAAAACTGTGGTTAAGAGGAAATTCCCGATACAATCATAGAACCAGGCACAGAGCAAGCTGATGCTCACACTCACCATAAGAAAACATCAGGGACCTTAGATAATTTATAATCTAACAATCTAACAACCACAATTTCTAAATGCCCCCCCCGCCCCGCTGTGGTGAATGCAATTAATTGGAGACTTTTTCAAGTCAATGGTTTTCTCTTATTTGTAGGAAAAAGGCTCCACTTCAAAATTTGCCTACCTTCCCTTCAGTATCCTTGGAAACTAATCAGTCCAAGGGTGTTGCCGTGTTGGCGACAGGATCTGTTTCTTGGGAGATTGCCATTTGGGAGATTAAATTATAAAGTCCCAAAGAAGGCATTTTTTTTTTTTCCAACAGCAGATCAATGCATGTACCTTTCAGAGAATTTTCTAGAAATTTTCTTAAGAACAGCTGAGCGAATGTAATGTCATTTCAGGACTGGGACACTCAACTCTGATAGAGCTTCTGACCAGCCTACTTTCAGAGCTATCGCCAGCTGGTTATTTACAGTGTGCGAAATGCATGTTCTGTACTCCAGAGACGTGAATCACTGCTTCAATTAAAAATAGAATTCCCTAGCCATTACTTGCTCAAGAATGGGAGTAAGTCGTGGGTGACACCGTGACCATTTGCATTCTTATCTTGGAAATGTACCTGCATTTTGGTGACAGTCTATACACATACTGATCAAGTTGTTTCTCTGAAACATCGGCCCCAAAGTTAATGACTACAGATTCTTCTAGGAGTTCCTTAAAATTAGGTCAAGGTTTTCCAATGTGGGTGTCAAATGCATGCTTCTCATTGTAGAATTTAGGGGGAAACCAGATGCCAAGGGAAAAGCATACTAAGGACCTAGTCATAAGCATTCTTCATTAAATTATATATGAGTCTTGTTTTATTTACTCAAAACAAATGAACTAATTACTATAATTACTCTATATGATTAGAGTATGGAAATTATCTGATCAATGACAACTTTCAAATCTCACAATTCAGCTTGAAGAATCACTTTATCCTAATTATTGGATATGCCCATCCCTTTGATGAATGCATTCCATTTTTCAAAGCTTCATTAGATCTGTCCAATGTGTCAGTTACTTTACAGAAGCTGGGAATACCCCAATGTGATATCAAGCTTTAAAACATTCACCACTGTTTTGTGAAAAAGGCATATACAGGAACACTTATGAGACAAAGCATACAAACGACAAAGGGAACAGAGGGTAGATCAACTCATCTTCCTGTACAGACATGATTTCTGCCTTTAGACTTGAAACGTGAAAAGATAAGAACTAGGAAATGAGGGTAATTCTAGATAAAGATAAGGAATACGCAAAAGGCTTGTGAAAGCTTGGGGCATTGAAGCAAATACATCAATGGTTCCAACATGACTGAATGCAGGGGAAAATGGCTGCAAAGGCTATTGAGAAGGACCTTCTATGCCTGGTAAAGCATTTCAATTTAATTGCCTAAGTTAGAGGTATTTATGGAAGAATTTTAAGCAGAGACAGGCTAGGATCTGGTATGCCTTTTGGAAGAATGAGGTATAACAGAGATTCTAGCAAGGAGAGAGAAGAGACAGAACCACCGGTTGGACAGTAAGAGTGTGGCCTTAAAAATGAGAATCGGAGCTGAAATTAAAATTGAATCTCGGGCAGAGGGAGCCAAGAGAAGGAAAATCTTTTGCCAACTATTTGCGTATAAGAGAGAGGGTCAAAACATTTTCTCAGTTTAGTGATGGTGGGGATGTGTGTAAATGCTGATATCATTAACTGCAGATAGAGAGGGCAGGAGCCAGGAAAGACATTTGCATTTGGCCCTACTCAGTATCTTGGATTACTTCAACTACTTGGTGATTTGCTTATTAATATTCGTTGGCTGATTTAGACGGAGGTGTTCTAGTAGGCTGAGGGGAGGAAGGACAATACAATGGACTTTCTGGTGGGAGGAGACAGGCATTATCCTTTTGGAGAACTGTAGTAATTTCCTGGATTTCTGTTTGGGAGATTGGACTTAAATTTATTCCTACCATCTCGAATCTCTTCGGTGACTATTTCTGAATCAGAATGTTAGACTTTATATTTATTCTCTTAAATGTCACTGCTCCAGTCTGCTGAGATTATTTGGAATTTTGATTCTGTGGTGCCTTCTGTTGGATTTAGCTTCTAACTTTGTGTCATGCGAAGTTGTGGGGCAATATTTGTGTGTACTAAGATTTTATCCAAGTCCCAGATACATTTTTTGACTGAACGGTACCAGGAACATGCTGTTTGCCCAAAACTAATTACTTCACTCCAGTGAGACATCAAGGAACAATAATTTCTTCCAGTGGGTTTATGCGGGGGTTGTAAATCCACTCCAAAGTGCTATAATTTAGACCAAGGCTGTAAAAGGAGGCTATATTGAGTGTGTTTTGCTTAAATCAATATCTTGTAATTTCACATGTCTGATCTATCAAAATCCAGGGCTGGTGGCTGTAAATGTACTTCACATTCTTGTTTGTTAATTATAGCTTCACGTCCTTACATAAAGTTCAAAAGGATATTTCTGCTTTCAATATTTTCTGGATACAGTAAATAAGGGAATATCAAGCTTATTGTATTATTTCAAAAAATGATTAGGAATTGGGAGTTCCTGTTGTGACTCAGCAGAAACGAACCCAACTAGTATCCATG
Source organism: Catagonus wagneri (assembly GCA_004024745.2). NCBI lineage: Eukaryota > Metazoa > Chordata > Mammalia > Artiodactyla > Tayassuidae > Catagonus > Catagonus wagneri. Next base: position 3,582,698 of record PVHT021183560.1, on the reverse strand, counting down.
AGGATTCGGGTTCGATCCCTGGCCTCACTCAGTGGGTTAAGGATCTGGCATTGCCATGAGCTGCAGTGTATGTTGCAGATGTGGCTCAGATCTGGCGTTACTGTGGCTGTGGTGTAGGCAGGCAGCTGTAGCTACAATTCGACCCCTAGCCTGGGAACCTCCATATGCCATAGGTACGGGCCTAAAAAAAAAAAAGGATTGGGGAGAAAGAGATACTTGTAGTGCAACCTCAACACAATTAGAGTCTAGTAATGTTATATTCTATTAGTTAACTAAAATTAGCTATAACCACCGTCATCAATTGAGTGCTGACAGCATCACTCATTAATCATCTAAATTGTTAATTTCAGGTTATTCTTTGTGTATCTTTAAAACCTGAACACTTCACCAGCAAGGATAATGACACCTGTTAATAATTCATAGCAATAACAAGCAAATACATTTATTGTTCAGAGCTTCTGAACTTCAGAAGCTTAAAAACACTCTCAAAATCCAAAGTCTTATAAACGCAAGATGAATTCACAGATGAGCAGATAACGGGCTAAAACACTCTCTTAATTGGGAAATCTATTCAATATTCTGTGATAACCTATATGGAAGAAAAGAATGCATTCACTTTGCTGTACGTGTGAAACTAATACAACATTGTAACTCAACTATACTCCGATAAAATTTAGTAGTAATAATAATAACAAAGATAGTAGACAAATGACTGGGCAATAAAGTTCACAGATAGACATCATTCCTACAGGTTGAAACATCAGGGAAGTGTTTTTCAGGTTATATCCTTTACTTCTTGTTGAAGAGCGGTTTGGTGTAGATGGTTAGACTGTGTTGTGGATACTCATGGGCCAAGTGATCAGAAGTTACCTCTAAGTCTGTGTTTGAAGCTGTATTCCATAGCACAAGATCACAAATATATTCCCATTTACGTGCAAACACAGATCTCAAAGCCCCAAATGATATAAATCTTATTCATATTCATTTCACTAATACACTCCTTTCTGTCTCTATATTAGGGCAAAACAAAAAAGACCCTAAGGGCGTTCCTTAGTAATCAATGTCTCTGCATGTATAAAGAACAGAGCAGTACCTGCCTCCCCGGGAACATGTTTACTTCAGTGAAAGGGAAAAAAAAAAATACCGCAGGACATTTCCAGTTTTTCTTGTAACTGGAGAACTTAAAGGAAACATTCTTAACCATTGTGGGCCAAAGAGGAAATGATGTTGAGAAATCGCAGACTTTTGAGGCATTAGGCAATGACCTCCTAAGAAAAAGAAAGAAATAACCTCACAAGCAGAGGGAAAATTAGGAATTGTAATGTATTAGGCAAAGCATCTTAGGAGGGTAAAAGGAAAAAAGAAGTTCGGGTAGTTTACCATGAGACTGAGAGAAAATCCAGAATGATGATAAAGGAAGACCATCCACTTCTGATAAAGGAGGCGCCGTGAGGCGTCATAGTCAACGTATTTACTGAGGGCAAACAGAGAAGAATAGAAAATAAAACCAAACACAGTCCCACAGCCCCAACTCCATTTTCTGTCATTGCTCTCACCTGCTATAGTTTATCAGAGTCACTCAGATGTCATGTGAGGGGCACCCTTGTCGCTTTGGCTTGGCCTCTGCAGGGCCATGTGACATGTTGGAGACACTTCAGGCTGTTCTCAGCTTCCCTGTGCAACTCTGAGGCTACGTGTTTATCAAGTAAGGCAGACACCTGTCTGTAACATTCTCCCTGTAGATTCATACCTTTGTTCTTTTCTTTTTAAAAAGGCACTTACTGAAACAGGTCTTCATACCTGGGCTTGTCACACACCCAGGATTTGTTTTGGTCAAGATAGTCAAGCAAACCTGGGAGGGGACCGACCCCTCAACCCCTAAAGAATGTCACGCACCACGGTCTTCCGTTCCTGCAGGGACCATGTCCCCAAGGATCTCAGCAGAGTGGACAAGTCAAACAGCTCATTCAAAAAGAGGCCAGAGTTTATTCTTCAGAGGTATCGAGGCATGAACCAAAGTTTCTGACCAAGAATCACAGAAATAGTTTTGCTTCCTTCCGGACGGCATGTTCCAAGCTCTCTCATCCCTCTTGACTTTTAAGTTCTGCATCCAAAAATGAGTAGATCAATGCTTTTCAACCTTAGCAGCGCATCAGACATACCTACTTGCAGCTATAGCTATACATACATTAAATACAAAGATATACAGATATATAGATATACCAGTGGCCAGGTTCTCTTCCAAGGTTTCAGCTCTAATAGGGACCGGGGGAGTGGTGGGGTCCAGACATTAGAGGAATCTGTATTTGTTAAAAGCTATACAAGTGATAATATGGAGCAGCCAGGGTTGAAAATCACTGATGTTAATAACATTTAAGTGACCCCCATTCTCCAGCTGCAGAAAGTCCACTTAACCTAATTCTTAGGGAGTTTTTAGGTACCTGGTATTAAGGTAGGAAAAAGGAAGAAGAGGTCATGGAGGAGGAAGACAAGAAGAGGAAAAGTAAATCATTGTTCTTGACCTTCAGATCCTTGTAATCGAATAGGGAACACCCAACAATACTAGCACGACAGCACAGGTTACAGTTAATCAAAGTACTTTATGGCCAGATCTGTAAAAAAATAAAAGTGAAATAAGCCATCCGTAGGGTTTACAGAAGGAAGTGGGAATCAGCATGCATTCGAACTAGAATTAAGTTATGAAAGATATTTATAGGTGGACCTGGGAGGTCAGGTAACATGGGGTTTGGCAGGTGTGACAGATGGATATTTTAGACGCACTGGACCCTTTCTTTTTTTCTTTCTTTCTTTTTTTTGTTTTTTGTTTTTTGCTTTTCAGGGCCACACCCGTGGCATATGGAAGTTTCCAGGCTGGGCCTCGAATCAGAGCTGCGGCTGCAGCTGCTGCCACAGCCATAGCAATTGGAATATGAGCTGCGTCTGCAACCTACACCACAGCTCATGGCAACGCCGGATCCCCCACCCACTGAGCAAGGCCAGGGATCGAACCCGCATCCTCATGGATACTAGTCAGACTCGTTTCTGCTGCGCCACAGTGGGAACTCTTGGACCCTTTCTTGACCAGACACATCATGGACTGTCATGTCTCCAAGCCTTTGCACATGACACGCTATCTGCTCAAATTACTTCTCTCTCATCTACATTTAAGCGCTGTCTCCTTTTGGTCTATTTTTCACCCTCTTCAGATCTGATTATCTCTCGTTTGCATTGCTAAGACTTATCCATATTCTTTTATATCACCTCATATTTTATTATAGCTAATTTGTTTTTGTGCCTGTCTCTCTCTGAGAGCTTTTTGAGAATTCTAGGCGTTCTTTCTGTAAAGCAATGGGTTATGAATCTGACTGAGGTGGCTTGGGTCACTGCGGAAATGCAGGTTCAGTGCCCATGCAGGTGCAGTTAAGTTAAAGGATCCAGAGTGTTGCCACAGCTGCCTTGTAAGTCACAGTTGCATCTTGGATTCAGTTGCTGGCCTGGGAACTTCCACATGCTGTAGGTTGCTGCCATTAAAAAATAATAATAATAAAATAAAAAGAATTCTAAATTTCCCTTTTATGGCCAGCATGTAACACAGTGTCATGCCCAGCGAAAATATGATTAAATTAAACTAAGTACAGTTGGGAGAACAACATGAATAAAATTTTATTTGGGAGTGATTAGGGAATAAATACGGACATAAAATCAGGCTGGAATATACATTTTTGTGTTTTGGGTGGTGTCATATTTGAAGACACACAAAAAAATGAGTGGAGTAATTTGCAGCTAATGCAATTAGAGTTCTCTGAGCAAGAAAATGACAGAGTTGAAGGCTTGACTAGAACAGAGAGAAAATAAAGGGGAGGTGTGGTCAAGAAGGATCATTGGGACTTGGTGACTGATTAGGAAGAGATGGAGACTTCTTCCATCTCTGAGAGAACTGTGGTTTTATGGACCAAGATTAGAAAAGGGTAAAAGTGAAAGAAACGTATAGGGAGAAATTAGGAATTATGATTGTTTGTAAGATAAAAATGGTGGTTCTTTGAAGTATGTAGAGAGCACAGGTTAGCCATATACAGACAACCGTTTTCTAGACACCTGAGGGGTGAAAACACGGGCTGTACACAAGAAATTGAGGCTGAATTGAGGGATTTGAGAGCTGCTAACCCAGAGGTGAGGGAGAAAAACAGAGAAACCTAGCTGAAAGAACTTAGACAAAGAGGAGTAGGGGCTAAGCACCCTCAGGAAATGACCCAAGTGGGGGCTGTGAGATGAAAGAAGACTCACCCAATGAAACAGGAAAAGAGAAGTCAACAATTAAGTAACCGAAAAATGTAGCAGGAGTTTCAAAAGGAAGAGGTGGTGGATTCTGTTGCCTCTCCCCGAGAATCGAGAATCGGGAAAAATAAGTTTAGAGAAAATTAAGTCCGTGCGGTTTAGCCAAAAGAAAGCTTCAGAAACCCTGGGAAAGAGGCACCGTTTCTGCAGAGAGGGCAAAAAAAAGCAGATGGCAAGGAGGAAGGTGACTGCATCAATCTGCTGAGTCATGGAATACAAACAAGAAGGAGCTGGAGGGGTGTGGTTAAACAAAAAGTGAATTACTTTTCGATGAAATGATAATGAATGTTAAAAATCAGTATCAAAATAAAGACTCTGTTTTATTCATTTATATGTCCTCTACATTGTTAGTATCACTGGGTCATAATTACAGAACTTTCTAGTAAGCTTGGAAATACCTGTAGAGTGTCCTCAAACTTTGCTTTTAATCTTCATAATTGTTTCAATTACTCTAGAGCTTTCATTTTTCCATATAAATTTTTGAATCAGTTTATCAAATTTAGCACACACACACACCCTAGAAGGATTTTGATGGGGGTTGTGTTCTTAGGGGAGAAATATCTTGATATCCAGTCCTCCTTCTAATCAGTGGCTATATTATATTTTTTCATGTACATAACTTGTTAAAACATGGCTTCTGGAGTTCCTGTCATGGCTCAGGGATTAATGAACCTGACTAGTACCCATGAGGGTGCGGGTTTGATTCCTG